>CAJHQQ010002321.1:0-67499 GCA_905132885.1 Moricandia moricandioides
AAAAACAGTGTGCTTCAAAACCCAAAAAAGCTTCAATTTTGAGCATAAATATAAAGTGGGATTAGACCCAAAAGCGAACCCAGAACCCTAATTTGAGGAATCGTTCGATGGTAACCTGCATCGGAGAAGAACTTGAACATTAACGCCTTTCTCTTTGTTGGACATTTTTTAGCGCCCGAAGGACGGTGAATCAAGAGAGGGTAGTTTCAAAATCTGTTGCTACTCTGGAAAGATCGAAGCTTTTATGTATTCGAAGTTGTTCTCTCTTCTCGCCGGCGACGGTGTCTTTTTAGAGAGAGAGAGAAGGAGCGGGGGGTGGGATGTGAGATTTGAATATTTGAAGAGGTGCTTTCTTCTCTCTTTTTTTTTACTTTTGAAAAATTAATTAATTCGGAGTTACCATGTTACCCTTTCCTTCTATATGTCGACGATGACACGGCCCTTCAGACAAAGGTTCATAACTTACTTATCAGCCCATTTAAGGCTCAAATAGCCAAGTTGTAAAGTTTCTTTTTCGAAAAAAAAGACAAATCATTAATTATACACTAATTAAGAAAACAAATGACATGAGTTAGCAGAGTTTATTATTGTAAAAAAAAATATTGTAAAATACCAAAACCATACATTTATTTTTGTCAATTTAAGAACAATCACGAAGAAAAAGAAAATGATTGATTAATTAATTTCTTATCGTAAAAAGTTTGATAAAATTAATAAACATAATAAATTAATAATTTTTTATCCTCATTTGAAAAGTAGGAAATATGAAATAATTTGATAAAATAAAAATATAATAAATTTTTAAATAAATAGATGGTTCCATTAAAATTATAAATTAATAATTATTATATACAAAATTAGTAAAACTTATATAAAAATAAATAAAATATTAATATTTGTTTTTATTATAAAATTGAATTTATTTATATTTTTTATTTTATTTATCCAGTTACATGTAAAATGCATTTATGGTACGCAATTTTGATATTTAAAAATTTATCAAATAATCTAATAATAGAGACAAAATAAAATTCCACAAAATTTAATTAGTATATAATATCACAAAATCTAATTAGTATATAATATCACAAAATCAAATTTTCTTCTTTTATATTTTTTAAAATAATTTATAAATATAAAGCTAATTTTTGATAGACTAATAAAATATCATAATCTCAATATTATTATTGGTTTTTACTCTATATATTATTTTTTTTGAACACAAGTTTTTACTCTATATATAATTTTACTTTTCAGTACAATCAGTCCTTGTAAATGAATGAAAGGGCTCTGGCTGTTCCATGTAATTTGGATATATATCCGATCTAGGGAGTGATTTACAATAGCTTTTGAATATATATATATATATATATATGCTCGTACAAGATAACTTGTCGAAGATAAATAAATAAAATATAACATATGATGTAGTTATCTTAAGAACAATTCCAAAGAAAAAAAAACATCGTATATTAATTGATTTCTGTGAATATTATCATTTAATATTTTTACCTTTTCAGTATTGACTGTCTGTAAAGTTATATGAGTTTTCAATTTCAAAACATTTGGTAATAAATAAATTGAATCATGATTTTTGAATTTCTAATGTAGACAATTTAATGTGAGATATATGTCTCTAATACATTTAATTGATATAATAATTTTGTATAATTAATTTTAAAATGTTTGGACAAAGATTAATAGATCAATTATAAGTTGGATCAGAATAGATTGTATATATTGAGTTACAATACTATGTTAAGTTAAATGACATTTTAACATAAAACCGGTTGATAACAAATATATTGATTTAGATACCTTATATATTAGTTAATATCTCTTGTGATTTCTGATATATAACACATTTGTCTGTAATATTATATCTTTGTAAAAGTTGCCAACATATCAAGTTTTTTTTGGAAATCCAACATACCAAGTTAATGTGAATGTTTTGATGTTAAAAATAAACAAATTATGGTCCCATAAATATATAACATTGACAAATTGTTGTTCCATTCTATATAAGCAAGGGAAACTCTTCTAATTATGTAATTAACCCTCTCATTCACAGATCCATGTCTTTGTGACAAAGCTCTGTGACTAAACTCACCAAGATGTCTGATCCTCACACAAACATCCTAACATGTTTGAAGCATACATTGACCGAGCATTCTAAAGGAGAAAAAAACAAACAGGAAACCAAAAATAAAAGGTTTACACAAATAGATATGCATTGATTCTAAATTCTAACACAAATTCCACGATAGACAAAAAAAATCCACACCACGCAACAAAGGGGTGTTCATTCATCACTACAACATGTAATCATGTATTAAAACCATCACAAATTTCACAATAAATCCTATAAACGATTATATATTTTCCAAAAGATCAAAACGAGAAGAATATGATCAAGAAAAAAAGCAGAAAATAATTATTAAAAATCAAAGAAACTCCTCAACAATATCGCCGAAATCAAAGTTGCCGTTACAAGACTCAATAGCATTAACGACGTCTTGGAAAACGGAGAGGTTACAAGGCACGACCAACATAACCTTCTGGTCCAAAGAGTTAAACTCGTCGTGTGACTTGTCTAGTAGCATCTTGAATAAAGGGTGATTCAAATAGCTTGTCGGCACCACCTTCCTCGTGCGTTCTTCACCTACGTACACCGCAAACGTTCCCGTAGGCGTCTTGGTCGCCGCAGCCAGGGAGGTCCCTTCCGCCTCGCCGACCAGTTGAGACTCGTTCCGCGTTGACCCTGAGCCGCCTTCTCTCGTGTTGATGCTCTTCACTTTCTTGGCTAAGTTCTTGAAGGAAGCTATTCTTTTCCCCATCATTTTTTCTTTTTACTTAAGAGGATAGTTTGCCCTTGTAAAAACTCGTAATATATATGTAGAAGAATTAAGATTGTGAAGATGAAGACAATAGAAGAAGAAGATGGTTGGTGATTATATACCAAGATTAGTTGTATAATATAATATAATGAGAAATGGCGAGCTTTTGACTTTTATTTTATTTTTTGTTTTTCGAGTTTTGTTTGTTTGTCTGTGTGTGTTGACTTGGAATAGTGGGGTGCATGTAAATGAATAGATATGGCACTTTACTTATTATTACTTTTATACCTTAGCACATTACGCAAGTGATTGGAGGTTAGTATTCCACCGTGCCATTTAATTATAATCTATAAAACATCATGTTCGATTCAAGATTTCATTGATTAATTGATTTGTTAGTGACCACTACATTCTCAAACGTTCTGTCTCCTCTACTAGCCGAAGCATTGGCATTACGGGAAGCAGTGACAGCTTCAAGAAGCTCTATGGAGTTCTCATGGATACCTTAGCATCCTTTTCCTTTGTAATTTTTTCTTTCATCCGTAGAGAGCACAATACCTTAGTATATAACATAGCCAAATTGTTGTCCGGTTCTATTATAAGAAAGGGAGATCCACCTTATGTAATTGATCTCTCTCATTACACTCAGTTTCACAGATTCGCAGTCGCAGTTTGTCCGTGTCTTGTGAGTTGTGACAAAGCTCTGTGACTCAATTCACCAACATGTCCTGACAAAAACGTCCAAACATGTTTGAAGCATAAGCTGATCAAACATTCTAAAGAAGAAAAAGCTAAGAAACAAAAAAATAAAAACAAAAATATTGGAATGATAGATAATTAGGATGAAAATCATATTCTAAACCATTAAAATGATAAAATGTAGTACTTGAAACATTATTGCCCAAAAACTAACATTGAACTATGAAAATAATTTTAACAACATATTAAACTTTGTAATTATATTTTAATTAAGAATATTATTGTATTCATAAATAAGAAAAACAAATAAAATTAGGTAAATAATTTAAAATAAATTAACATAAAAAATTAAAAAATAATTAAAATAAAAAGACAAATAAATTAAACTTATCAAGTTATCAGTGACGGTTTTTCAAATATCGTTAATGATGGTTTTTCAGATATAGTCATCGACAGTTTAAAATGCGATTTTTTCAATAAATGCAAATTCCACGAGAAAAAAAAATCTTTTTCGCGGAGTGAAATCTTCGCCTGCTAGGCAAAGATTATTTCTTTTCTTTCTATCAAAGAATCATACAAACGCTTGCCCTGACCCAAGACCGCTAACACCGAATGTGGGTCAACCTATTTTTGGCTTCGGCCAAATATCCACACCACTCAACTAAGGATTGTTCGTAATTACAACTTGTATTCATGTATTACAATCACAAATTTCACAATCAATCTTATGAATGATTAATCTGTTTACAAAAAATGATTCTATCTTTTCGTAGAAAGATTTAAGCAATACAAAAAAAAAATTACGAAGAAAATTAAAATGATCAAAGGAACTCCCCAACAAAATCGCCGAACTCGAAGTTGCCATTACAAGTTTCGATGGCGTTAACTACGTCTTGAAAAACAGAGAGGCTACAAGGGACGACCAACATAACCTTCTGGTCGGGACAGTGAAACTCATCACGTGACTTGTCAAGAAGCATCCTAAACAGAGGATGATTCAAGTAGCTCGTCGGCACCACCTGCCTCACGCGCTCTTCCCCTACGTACACCGCAAACGTTCCCGGAGAAGTCTTCGTCGGAGAAGTGTCGTCCGCCTCACCGATCAGAACATACTCGGAGCTGCCTTCTCTAGTTTTGAAGCTCTTCACTTTCTTGGCTAAGTTCTTGAACGAAGCTATTCTTTTTCCCATCATTTTGTTTTACCATAAAATGATATTTTTGCTCCTCTGAAAGCTTGTAAGGTTATGTAGGAGAATTAAGATTGTGAAGATGAAGAAAATAGAATAAGATGATGGTTGGTGATTACATACCAAAGATTAGATGTATACAATGTAATAAAATCTTAACATTTTTAGTCAAAAAAAAAAATCTTAACATTAACATAAAAATAATATATAATATTAAAACAGAAACATCAAAAAATCCTTACAAATTTTATAATTAAACCATTAAATTTATTTAATTTTTATTATTTCGCCTACACCTAACTTAATTATTTTAAAAAAAAACATTTTAGCCTAACACATTATTTAACTACCTAAAAATATTTGAGTATATTTTTCTAAGATTTTAATTTAAAAATATTTTTAATTTGTTGTTTGAAAAAAATGAAAATATATATTTTTCAATATTTACTTTTAAATAATAAAATTTATAATGATAACAAGTATTATCATGAATGAATTATTAATTCATTTTGCTTTAGAGAATAAAAAAATAACATTTCTGTAGTATTTATATATACATAATTAATTTCATAAATTACTGCAGAAAATAATAAATAAAAAATATCTTAATCGATTAATTAACTATTTTATAAATTATAAAATTAAAATAATTCATATATGGAATAATATATATTCATAAATTTGATAACATACTTCAGCTTATTAACACAAAATATTAAATAAAAATAGTTAAAAATATAATATACATATTCAAATCAGAATCATTAAAATAATTTAATATATTTAAACTTGATTAAGTTTAGTTGATATTAATATTATTGATTATATGGTACATCAAACTATATGTTATGTTTTACAATTATAGTTGCGGATTATTTCATAAACATGTAAATATTTATAAAGTATGAGACAAGCTGAATAATATATAATTAATTTATATTATAATAAAATAAATTTTAATCAATATAAGTAAAACTAATATGAGATGGGTTATATAAATGGATTATTTTAATTTCATGAAATCATATTTATGTAAATTCTAATTTAGTTATCTATACTTTAAAAGCAAATGTTTTATAAAAATACAAATGTATAAAATTTCTAAATTTCAGTAATGATTTTTTGAATAAAAATTAATCTGCGCATATCAAAAATTTAGTATACTAATAGAATGAAAACTGTTGACCTTTTGACTTCATTTTTTGTTTTCGAAATTACTTTTGGTTGAGTTGACTTGCTTATAATAGTGGGGTGCATTTTGGCGGAGAGAGTTGTATATCTCGTAGCGAATCATTTTTATTTTTAAGAAAATCTCATTGCAAATCTTGGTTACAGTGATATATGTCTTTGGAGTCTGTAAATGAATAACTATGGCACCACATATTATTACTTTTATACTTTCGTCCATTAGGCAAGGCCGTACCTGAAATATTAGGTCTTATTCAAATTAATTTTTTTTTATTATAGTTTTATATATTTAAGGAAAATAATTATTAAGTAAATAATCTAAACATAACTAAACTAAAAAGAAAACTACATGACAGTGAGTAAATCTTCATTTTGACTATTAATATAACTTAACATATCAACATATATGTATTACACACACACATATATATATATATACCTAAAACTTTTCGAATTGTGAAATCCTATAAAATAGAAACCCTGTTGAAATGTTTTTTTTTCCTTTTTTTCATGAATATGTGATCAGTACCGAGCTGAGCAATAGGTTATCACGGAGGTCCGTAGTCGACTATTCGTACATATGGTCGTGACAGTTAATATCATCTATAAAACATGTTTGATTCAGGATTATATATATAATATATGTATATATAGATATGTGCCTCTTTATTTTTATTTATTTTTTGTTCAGCTGGAGCTATTGTTATTAGATAGAATTGAAGATTACATCATTTAGAATACAAAAGTGGCTATTTAAACCGTTATATAAACCGGCTAAATACCACAGTTATACGTCCAAAGGAAAACTATTTATCGGCTAAATACTATGAAAATGCCCCTAAATACTATTTTAGTTACGGATGATGGTAATAATGACCAAATATTTAAGGTTCAAATAAGAAGTTGGTGATCATCCAATACCCTATCTGATATAAACATAACTATAAGACGAATATTAATTAATTTATTGAAAGAAAATAAAAAGTATGGAATCAAATAAGCAATATATATATAGAATTTGGTAGTAGCTAAGATGTCATAAGTAATGTCGTAATGTATTGTATAAGATTTACATATTTTAATGACTTATAATATATTAACTTGAAAACATCTCAAAAACAAATAGGCAATCATTCCAAAAAAAATCGAGAAAAATGATTATATCTGTTGACAAAAAGATGATTGTATCTTTTTATAGAAATATTTAAACAATATAAAAAATTACAATCAAAACGAAAAGAAACGATCAAGAATAAGGCACAAAACAATTATAATATCAAAGAAACTCCTCAACAAAATCGCCAAAATCGAAATTTCCATTACAAGACTCGATGGCGTTAACGACATCTTGAAACGCAGAGAGGCTACAAGGGACGACCAACATAACCTTCTGGTCGGGACAGTGAAACTCGTCACGTGACTTGTCAAGGAGCATCCTGAATAGAGGATGCTTCAAATAGCTCGTTGGCACCACCTGCTTCACGCGCTCTTCCCCTACGTAGACCGCAAAGGTTCCCGTAGACGTCTTGGTCGGAGAAGTGTCGCCCCCGTCACCGATCAGAACATACTCGGAGCTGCCTTCTCTCATTTTGAAGCTCTTTGCTTTCTTGGCTAAGTTCTTGAATGAAGCTATTCTTTTTCCCATCATTTTGTTTTACCATAAAATGATATTTACCACCTCTGGAAACTCCTATAAGATATGTAGAAGAATTAAAGATTGTGAAGATGAGACAATAGAAAAGAAGATGGTTGGTGATTATATACCGAAGATTATATGTATATAATATAACAAATATAATAAAAATGAAAACTGGCAAGTTATTGACTTTTGTACCTTTTATTTTTGTTTTATTTTTATTTTTTTTCAGTGTTGACTTGGAATAGCGTGGTGCATTTCTTGGCGGAGAGAATTGTATTAAATAATAATAATAATAATAATAATAATAATAATAAATATGCATATGCCCTATATGATATATCTCGTCACAAATCCTGGTTACATCATATGTCTTTGGAGTCTACAAATGAATAGATATTGCACCACTTAATAGTACTTTTAAACCTTAAGTACATTACGCAGGCGACAGGTTCTCACGGAGGTTCGTATTCGACTATTCGTAAATATGGTCCGTCACATTTTATTTAATCTATGAAACGTCATGTTCGATTTAAAATTGTGTATATATATTGTCATTTATTCAACGAGATGATTGCTTGTATCACAAAGAAACCAATAATTGTTAATGATTTTATGATGACCCAAATAATTAAGCTTCAGGTAAGGAGTTGGTGATTATCCAATGCCTTTATGTAACCGAAAAAAAATCATCAAATGCCTTATCTGATATAAACATAACAGAAGACGTATATTGATTAATTTAATGAAATTAAACAAAAAGCATGGAATCCAATAAGCAATAAACTCTAGTGTTTTTAGTATATATGTGCCTAACCATGTACATATAGTATTGGTAGTATTGGTGAAATGTCATCATTAGAGTTGCACTGGTAGTCAGTGTATAAGATTTGTACTCATATTTTAGTGATTACAATAATATGGTAGCCGGAGTTATCTAATAGCATACTTGACATATGTGCATGAATTTGTGATTAGCTCGAAACACCACATAAATAATTAGGACATCATTCAAAAATTGTGATTGAAGTGGTTAGAGTGGTTGTATAGAATGAAAATTCTTTCATGACTATCAACAAAAATAGAATATACTTGTATTTGGTATAGGTCTTTTTTTCGTATAGGTCAAAAGTATACTGTGTTTAAAAATAATAAATTACTAGTGTAACCTAGATTAATAATAGTCTAATAAAAGGTGTATGAAAGCTTTTTTAATCCAATTACTTGTCACCCGCCCATTAAAAAAATGAGTATATTATTTTATTTTATTTTTTATAAAAAGTTTAATTTTTGTGTTTATTCCTTTTTATAATCATATTTGTAATTATTTTTTATTAATAATATAAATTAATAATAAATAGTTATATCAAATATTTTATCAACTGGTCATATTCATATTTTAATATAATAAATAAATGATTTGCAGTTATTCAGTTGGATTTGGTTTATGTCAATTATTTGGATTTTGGATTTTAGATTTTTCAATGTAGAAAATTTTATTTGGGATCTCATATTATATCAATTCAATTTAGTTTTAATAGTTTCGCTGGGGACAATTCGATTAATATTACAATTTTTTCATATACTTTAATAGATATTTATATGCTTAATTAAAATATTATTTTAGTGAATTTTAGTTATGATTTGATCAAATACAATTTGGATATGGTTCCGCAAATGGAACATATAAATTATTTATTTACTATTCGAGTCAGGAATTTTGTATCATATTTAAAATTGAATAGTTAGTTGGAAACCAAGTCATAATCAAAGACAGTGGAGAAAATAAACAAAAAGAACGATTATCAAGACGGCTCCCTTATACAGCGTGAGCTTATAGCGACATCTAGTGTTACCATCCGTATATTAATTATTAAGTGTTTTAATAATCGTTTTCCTAATTTTTTTGTTTCAAATTGTAACCATTGTGGCCAGCATGAAGATAAAGTAAAACTGGTTTAATTTTATATCCAACTTTTACAACGAAATGTTCCATCGCTATTATAACATTCTTTTTGTTAAGTATTAGTACATTTTATTTAAGTAATGGGCTTGTAATGATTGGATCAAAACTGCTCAACACCAATTTCATAGGCTCCTAGCCTAGGTTGAGACTTGAGATTCCTAGCCTAGGTTGAGAGACTTGAGAGCATAAAGTGGGTACGTTAAAAATTATATTTAGAGAAATCATTAATTTAATTCGTCTATAGTATACACATCACATATATAATCAATGTGATTATTTTTATATATATGAAAATGTACAAAAACTAACACCATAATATCTACTTGTTTTTTTTCTCACTGTAACTCAAAAAGATTAAGCTTTCATTTAAATTATGAATTGAATTACAAACTATCCATTACGAAGAGAAAAACAGTCGGTCTCAGTGTCGCGAAAGAATCCGTTTGCATGTAGATACTTGCGTTTGCGTTTACAGTTTCTGAAAAATATGGTTGATAGATATATTAAAACTATATATTTTACATTAAATTAAGCGTATAAGGCTTTAACTGTGTACAAATAAATACAAATGCAGTTAGCCTCATACTATGACCATATCTTTTCTCTTTTACTCAACGATATATATTAATTTGTAGAGGGGAACAAAATGTAGGAGGGACAACAAAGGTTAAAAGAATGGTTTGAAGCAGGAAAGTGTTGAGTGATGGAAACTAAGTGGAAGAATCATTGGGCCAACATACTTTTGACTTTGTCCATAGTCAAAAGTTTAGAGCTTCTCGAAACTCTTCTAGTGGCCCCCATTAAACTCAGGTTATATTCCTCCCAACACGTTATTGGCTACTTGTATGACTTTGCCTCTAATTTTCTTTACTTCCAATATGTTTCTGTTTACTTTATGAATCTATTAGTCTCGCCTCTTTCTTTGAATATGCCTTTGCCTCTCAGCTAAATTTTATTTTTATGTTTTGGCTTCATATATCACTACAAGAAAACAGCGCAATACTGAGGAAAATTCCGAGGGAACGTTGGTTCCTCGGAATATTCCGATGCTATTCCGAGAAAATTCTTAGGAAACAAAATTTATGTGTTTCCTCGGAATTTCCTCGGAATATACCTAGGAAATTCCGAGGAATACAATTTCCCTCGGAATTTTCCGATGAAATTCCAAGGGGCAAAATCCCTCGAAATAAACCGAGGAAAATCCGATGAGCAAAATCGGATTTAGGGGTTTGATCGTAGGGTTTAATTCCCTCGGAATTCCCTAGGAATATTCCTAGGAAATTCCGAGGAAAACCATCACCTCGTCGGAATTTCCTAGGAAAATTCCTAGGAAATTCCGAGGGAATGATGATTTAGAATCGAAAACACCGATTTACGATTTCCACAAGACTTTCATAAGCCTTATTAAGTGTCTTGGATTGATTATGGGACAAGACATTGGTGTTGTACCAATTAATAGAAACTTTTCCAATTGTATCAACGAGATCCCCAAACAACAAGATAAACACTTATACACTTTAATGAACAGAAACGACAATACTTGCACTCATTTCAATAATTTTGTAATTTCAACGTTTATTTGCCATCTATTGTCAATGTTACCGTAGGAAAAACTGCTAAATTGTTCAAGAAATGGTCTAAAGTTTTAAATTTTGGATTTTGAAACCCTAAACTATGGTTCCTCGGAATTTCCTAGGAATCTCCTAGGAAATTTCCTAGGAAATTTCGAGGAACAGTCTCACCAATAGGAACACATGCAGAGAATATTCTCTGATTCTCGAGAATTACGAGGGAATTCCGACGGAATACCGAATTCCGTCGGAATTCCCTCGGAAATTTTCATTACCCGGGAGACCAAACCGCCAAAATTTTCGCGAAAAGTCAAATATTGAGGATTCCGACGGATTCATTTTCCGTAGGAAATCTCGGGTTTTAAACCCGAGACTGTTCTTCTTCTTCCCCATTCTCTCTTTCTCTCTTCCTCCCTTGCGATTTTCCGGCGATTTCTCTCCCCCCTTGCGATTTTCCGGCGAATCCCCTCCAAATCCACCTCTAAATCCGTTCCTAGTCCCCATGTAAGTTCTAGATTCAATTTTCTTAGGTTTTTAGCGAATTTAGATTGTTAGGATTGAGATTAGATTGTTAGATTTAGATTGTTAGGTTTATTAGATTGTTAGGATTGTTAGATTGTTAGGTTTTAGGGTATTTGATTTAGATTAGGGTTTTAGGGAATTTGATTTTGATTAGGTTTTAGTGAATTTGATTTTGATTAGGGTTTTAGGGAATTTGATTTTGTTTTTAAAATTCAATTTTGCATTTACCAAATTTTTTTTATATTAAAATATATATTTGGATTTTTATAATTATTAAAATAATTTTTATAATTTATAAGTAAGTTTAAAAGTAATTTAATAATTATTTTAGCCATTTTTATAATTTATAATTATTTTTATAATTTATAATTTATAAGTAAGTTTAAAAGTAATTTACTAATTATTTTAACCATTTTTATAATTTATAAATATTTTTTTAATTTATAATTTATAAGTAAGTTTAAAAGTAATTTACTAATTATTTTAGCCATTTTTATAATTTATAAATATTTTTTAATTTATAATTTATAAATATTTTCTAAATATTCAATTCATTTATATATTTTATAATCTTTTTTCTATGATTATAATTTTAAATTTTCTTTTTCAGGCGATTCCAAAGAAGAAGGGACGTTTGGTCGGTTTGGGTCGTCGATCCAAGCCGATTCCTTCTACATCCCAGGTGCCAGTTGATCCTATGCTGATAGATCAACTGAAGGATAAGGATGACCGCATCGCTAT
Source organism: Moricandia moricandioides (assembly GCA_905132885.1). Lineage (NCBI taxonomy): Eukaryota > Viridiplantae > Streptophyta > Magnoliopsida > Brassicales > Brassicaceae > Moricandia > Moricandia moricandioides. The sequence continues at coordinate 12,348 of CAJHQQ010002321.1, forward strand.
GTTGGAGGCGAAGATGGCGGCTCAAGAGGCTACTAGTAAGGCAAAAAAGAGGCGGACTGAGAGGATGATTGAGGCGTTCATGAAGAAATTCCCAGACCATAACTTCAACGACGACGACGACGAGGACGACGAGTAGTTCTTTTTATTTCTTCTTTATGTTTTCAATTTCTGTTTTTAATTTTTTGTTTCGAATATTACTTTTTAACATTATCTATATTATGTTTTTTTATTTAAATTTCAATTTTCAATTTAAAAAATTTTAATTTTATTTTTGAATTTTAATTTTAAAAAAATAAATTTATATTATTTTAAAAAAAATAAATATTACGAATATTCCGAGGAATATCATTCCTAGGAATATTCTGAGGGATACTGTTCCTCGGAATTTCCTAGGTATATTCCTAGGAAACAGATCCGTCGGAATATTCCTCGGAATTGTGTCCGTTGGAATTTTCTCGGAATATTCCGAGGAAATTCCGACGAAAACTGTGATTCCGAGGAAATTTTTCTGAGGGACTTTTGGTTCGGAATGTCGTCGGAATCGCTTGATTCCGACAACATTCCGAGGAAAATGTCCCTAGGAATCGAGGTGTTTTCTTGTAGTGTATGACCAATTGGTCGTTCTGAAGTTACAACAACTATTACCAATTAATCTGTCTTCAGATGTTAAATTAATTTACCTGGCAAGAACTAATTAAATAACCACATATTCAATCGGATAATACACATACTTAATATCGGTGTTATTCGATAATATATGACTATACAAATGGTAAAGCGAATATGAAGTTTATTAGTATGGTAGAACAAATGTGTATGTATTCATATGTTCAACATTCTTTGAAGAATTATTATTATCAAAACTTGTTGGCGTTTTCACCTAATGCCATCTTCACATGGATAATCAATGATAGGTAGACCACAGCAAGTCTGCAAGATTGTGGAAATCTCTTTTTGTGGATAAATATGTTATAATCTTTGTTTTAAACGTTTTCAAAATACAATTATAAGCTTAAGTATAATCACATTTGCCTTATCTTCAGCATGCCAACCTATCAGGAGCCGACGACATTCACTTTGTGGGGTGTTCTATTACGGTGATGCATGCAAAATAGCGTCATTTCATAAAACCATCACAGGTTTTCCCCCCTTTTTTAATAACATCCTCATCGATGATGAATAAAATTTCTCATAGTTGATTGGATTCTGAAACAAAACATTTATATTTGACAGGCCCTGCCCAGAAAATCTTAGAACCCAACAAAATTGTCAGGAACTCATGTAAATAAACGGCTAAACACACAAAAAACAAACGTGATGTTGATGGACAGAAATAAACGGCTTGTAACCAGTATTTAACCTAGCGCACAACTGATTACGCAAGTGTTTTAAGTACCTAAAGTAACTAATCAAATCAGATACGTGCATGTTAGATTAATCAATAATCTGAGTAATTAGTTACATGACTAGGTGAATCATTGAGCTAATTAATCGATAAACGGTTTACCATCTTCTCGTGTCTGATTAAACCACATGGTTTTAATTTTCTTGTTATTGGTTAAGGGCAAAGAGAGATTCTAGAACCCTTTAAAATAGGTTTATAGAAACCATTTTGTTTTCAAAAAGAACATTTGTGGAAATTAAGGAGTTCATATTCGTTTGATTTTTAGTCTATTTTATTTTGTTTGTGTATTTTTAATTAGTCAATGGATTGGACATTTGATCGCAAAACAAGTTTCAAAGCCTTGGACGCTTATTTTGAGATTACGTGAGATTAGTCAATAATAAATCGATCGGATCACTCCTTAGCTGTCTATAGCTAATCTTCCTAGTACTTAAGTAATTTCCAAGGTAATCAATGTCCCTCTCTTACATGACTACAGAAAACGAAAGTAATATTGACAATAGAATTTAAATAAATTAGTTAATTGAAAAGTAACGAACGTCAACTATTTCTAGGTAGCTAATTATGCTCATACGAAAGGAAAACTAATCCTCAAAGTTTGATCAATACTTCAGAGAATATGGAGAGGAAAATAATTAAACCTTATGAGTTAGAGGAAGTGCATAGTGTTTCTTTATAAAAATCTCTAGCTACATACACTAAAAATTTCTAGCTAATAAAAAAAAAAACTGTAGGAGAGAGGGAAACTACAAGATTAGGGACATTTCTTCCCAAAATACTCTTTGATAAGTTAAAGAGACTCTAAGAGCATGATTATCCGGGGTTCTTAGGAGGGTTTCTTGCACTGTTCGCGTCAGTGGGACCCATGAACAGTGCAAGAACCGCTTCTAAAAACTACTAAATAAGAACCGGTTTTAGAGAGTTTCTTACACTGTTTGCAGACCCCACTGACACGTAGCGGCCCGCGATTGGTTCATTTTTTAATTTTTTTTTCTTTTTTTTTTAAGCAGCAGAAAAAGCAAAAAAAAAAATTTTAAGAATCTCTATTAGGGGTTCTAGGGATAATGATGCCCTAAAGCTATTTGTCCATTTCCCATTAGTTGAAATTTATTTGAACTTTAAAAATTTATTATTCACCTGATTTATTATTAAAATATTATAAGAGATCTAATTGTGAGAGACCTATCACTGATGTTGCTCTTATGACCTTTTGTATAATTGGTACTCCTTCTATTTCTAAATAATTATACTTTTTATTTTTCACAAATATTAACAAAAAAAATATTTGGCTATCGATACATTAATTTTTAAAAATATAAAAGTTTTTCATAAATTTTAACCAATAGTAATTCAATAAATTTAAAATTACCAATTAATAATTGAAAGCTTACAATTCATCAATAAAAATACATAGAAAATATAAACATTAATATGTTTAAAACAAGTAAAAAATGTTAGGACATGCATTATTTAAAAACAGAGGAAGTGTTTTTTTAATCAAATGGTGCTATATAAAAAGAATATGAACACGATATTTCGTTGTTGGGTAATTCGTTTACTAACAGCGATGCTGGAGATCAATAAAGTTAAGAGATAAGCTGATCATATAGGAATCTATCGCACTAGACCATACAATTTTCAACGTCAAATTATTAGTTTGCCTTAAACTAGATTTTAATTCAGAGGAAGAAATGTCAAAGTAAGTCGAAGTGTATACAATAAGACCCCTGAAGCCTGATTGCACCAACTCAATTTTATGTATTGTTCATTCCATTTCATACTGTAGTTGTACAGAATTTTTTTATTACAAAATAAATATTATTTTAAAAATTTATTGTAAAATTTATTAATTTTATTATCAATATTTTTTATTAATTAAAATATGGTTAAATATGTATGTAATGATATTTTTATATAAAATTTATATAAAATTAAATATTTTTAATATATGCATACAATTTTAAAATAACACTTAAAATGAAACGGAGATAATAATATTATTCTAAGATGCATGTATTTTATCGAAACCAAAAATAAAGGATTCTTTTGGACACATATAAAACAAATAGATACGTTGCATCTAAAAAATTGTAACTGAAGATATATATATATAGTAGTATAATATTTTATACTGTATACATGCAATAATATGTCTATTAGATTTATATATTAACCGAAATACTATAATTTTATCTTTGCAATAAAATTACAGAAATTCAATTCATATTAATTTACCAACCACTTCAGCATATCGGATTTAACCATTAGTAATATTTACGCGATCATGTTTATGGAATCTCTGAATCAACATCACTAAATTGTAACTGAAGATATATATATATAGTAGTATAATATTTTATATTGTATACATGCAATAATATGTTCTATTAGATTTATATATTAACCGAAATACTATAATTTTATCTTTGCAATAAAATTACAGAAATTCAATTCATATTAATTTACCAACCACTTCAGCATATCGGATTTAACCATTAGTAATATTTACGCGATCATGTTTATGATTCTTATATCTTTCCGTCGACACTCCGTCCCCAGGTTTGTCGAGCAGAAAATCATATTTTTTTTTATAACAACAAGACAAAAAAAGAAGAAGAAATAATATGAAGAAGAGCCTTTGTGTTTCTTCTTTCCCATAATATAAAAAACACCAACTCTCATCTATTGTCTCTTCACCTCTTTCTCTCTCTCTTTAAACTCTACAAGCTCTATGCCACAAGTCGATCTTGAAGCCTTTGTTTGCACCGCTGGCTCTGACCGGAATATCGCATGCGAGCCTACATTCTCCGATGACCCGGAAACTCTCCCTTATTACAACAACAACTCCGCCGCTAGTCCGACTGATTTTCCGCCGGAATCTTATTTTTTACCCAAAGATGCTCAGCTCGAGTGGCTCACCGACAACGTCTTCTTCGACCGTAAAGAATCACATAGAGGAAACTCAGGGAACATCAACTCGAACCCTAGCTCTCAACGATACTCCAAAGCGTCGATCATCGGTTTGCCTAAACCGCAGAACACGTGTTTAAACGAGGCGAAGCAGCGGAGAAACGTAAACAAAACTGATAAGAACCGTGTCTTCTTGAAACGGGTCGGGTCAAGAACGAAGAGGGATCTTTCGCAGCTCGAACCTTCTTCTCCTAAAGTCTCATGCATCGGTAGAGTGAGATCCAAAAGAGAACGTAGCCGCCGCATGCGCCGTCAAAAATCGGTTCAACCGGAAAAGCCAAACCGGGTCAAGAAACTCGGGTTTATGGCGCGTTTCAGAGCCATCTTAGGAGGTGGCTGCAAACACACGTCATCGCGTGGGACCCGCGACGACATCAGGAGCCGGCTTGAGACGGAAAACGTGGAACCGGTGGCCCCCGGTTTGGGTGGGATGACCCGGTTCGCTTCTGGGAGAAGAGGAGATTTGGTAGGTGGTTGTTGACATAGCGTGACAAGTGTAACGTAAGTGATTGGTTCTCTTGTCTGTTTTTGGTGGGACCCGTTTTAACTGTTGTTGTTGTGTTTGGAAATATCGTTGGCGCTGACGCGGCAAAGTGGTTAATGTTCTTCAGGAACACGGCAACGCGGTGGCGGTGGCGGTGATTCTTATCTTACCAACCACACTGTTTTGTTTTTGTATTATCACTTTTCAATCATTGATAATACATCTTTTGTTTTTTCTTTTTTTCATTGTAAATTGTTATAGAAATACATTTGTATTTTATGCATCAGTCAAATTAGCAATTCTCCGAGTTGATTTCACCTCCAACTTGCAAACCTCCTAGAGTTTATCGTCTTATATTATCATATACCACACATTACAATGAACGTATTTAAGCTTTCACATTCATATTCACCACAAAGGTATAGTGCTCCAATAGCTGCAGCTTAACATAACGGTTTATGAGATGATTGAGCTAAGGTTATAGATTCTCTGAAGCTACTTGTAAGATTCTTGTCAACAGGTGTTTAGTTGAGAGACTCTGCAGAGAGGGCAAGGTGGAGGAGCTGTGAAAGAATGGCCAAACTGATATTAGATACCGCTGAGAGAGTGTTACATTGGTATTATGACCATTATCATAATCAAACGTCATCACATGGTCCCAGCTTAAGTTTATTAATGCACTTTTGTTTTCACTTTCACTATATACAGTGGTCTAACCACCACTGATAATACCGATTTACAGTTCATAATTAAGAGACTTTTTTGTTTTGTATTATTTTTCAGTCAAAGAGACAACAACATAACCAATCATCATAATATCACATCTCTAAAACATAAACCTATTCAAGACACACCAGCATAGCTAAGGCATTATACACACACCCAGACGATTTGTTGATCATACATCAAAACATCTTGCTGTATCCCAAAGAGACAAGGTTGCTCTGCAGCGTGGAGGATGGTGATCATACCTCGGACTTATTAGACCCGGGGATAGCGAGAACTGCCTTTCTTCTTCAAGAACTCTGGGATCTCCACTGAACCTCCTTCTCTGAAGAAGGAAGAAGGTCTTCTTGTAGCTCCAGTTGAGGCGGTATCTGCTTGTGCCATCTGACCCGCCCTTCCTTCTCCTTCTTCTTGTCGTTTGAAACCCGTTGCTATGAGGGTTATGCTCACCTTGTACCAACAAAGAAACTTGCACATCAATTTCTACATCTCCAGAGGCCATATAAGTTAGTTAAAGACAAATAAAAAAAGGACATACTTGACCGCTGAGAGATGGATCCACAACAGCGCCGAATATAAGATTGGCAGTTGGATCGACAAGATCATATATAACTTCCGCAGCAGCATTTACCTACAAGGACACCATAGTGTATGAGAAACATGTAGACCATGTTCAGGCTTTTCTCTGAGATAAGAAACACATATGAGAGAGAAAGACCTCGAACAATGTCATGTCGCTTCCACCAGTGATGTTCCAAACGATTCCAGTGGCTCTCTCAATGCCAATATCTAGCAAAGGAGACTGTATCGCGTTTAGTGCAGCATCTCTTGCCCGGCTCTTTCCTATTTGGTTACCATTTACAGTAGCATACAAGACTCATCATGATTTTCCACACCAAATCTACTAGCTCGTTAGTACAATAAGACTACTTCGATATATATAGTGGTTATGAAACTATGCAGACCAATCATTCCAAGCTTACCAGTTGCAGTTCCTATTCCCATCAATGAAGAACCTGCATTCGCCATTATAGCTCTCACATCAGCAAAATCCACATTCACCAAACCAGGAATCTGATAAGAGAAAGAAAAAGACAACTGTTAAAGCATTTGTGCAATACACAAAAGAAAATGATCACAGGAAGTCTATCAAGACGCTGTACCGTAATGATATCAGATATCCCACGAACTCCCTGACGAAGTATATCATCAGCTAGATTAAAAGCTTCTGTTACAGGAGTAGACTGAGAGACAGCTGTAAGTAGCTTGTCATTTGGAATGACAATGAGAGTATCAACATTGTCTCTGAGAGAAGCAAGCCCTTCTTGAGCCTGGACTGCTCTTCTTCTACCCTCAAACGAGAAAGGCGTTGTGGCAATACCAACAGTCAGTATACCCATGGCCTTGGCAATACCTGCAATCACAGGGGCTGCACCAGTACCAGTTCCACCTCCCATTCCAGCCTATAAAATTGACCAAAGACATTAGACCAGCAATGCTCATTGATATTACAAGCAACGAGAGATTTGAGTACATACTGTGACAAAGACCATATCTGAACCATAAAGAGCCTCTTCGATAGCTTCTTTACTCTCCCTAGCAGCATTCATACCAATCTCTGGATTACCTCCAGCACCTAAACCCCTAGTCAACTCCTTACCAATCTGTAACCTATTCTCTGACAAAACAGGAGACATCCTCATTGCCTGAATATCAGTGTTCACAATCCAGAACTCCACGCCCATCATCTCACTCTCTATCATACGGTTCACAGCGTTTGATCCACCACCTCCCACACCAATAACTTTAATCCTGGCCTCATTGTAACTACTCGGAGCAGAGGGCTCATCAAAGTCCTCAGTGACAGGCACCATAGATGTTTCTTTCCTAGGACTGGATACTGTATTAGCTTCTCCTTCACCTCTAAGCATAGATATCTCAGGGTGAAGGTTCAAGAAAGGGTCTTGGCTTTGAAAATGCTTTTGAGAGTTTCTGATAGGTGAAGATTCGGGTCTCTGAGCAGCAACAAAGACTCGGTTTTTCTTACTATGAATCATCCTAAAGGAGCTTAAAGGTGACACATTCTTTCTAAGAACAGTGAGTAGACGTGAATCACAAGGAGTAAAACATGGTGAAACGTAAGTAGCCATCTTGATTTCCAGTGATTGTTTCCTTCTTACCTAACAAGACCTGTTCATGAAACAGTGAAACACAGGTTCTCAATTAAGAAGCAGCAATCAAACTAGATAATCTATTAACCACTAATCTAATTCATCGTGTAAAAGTATATAAAGCATGAAACTTTAGCTCGGAAAACTGAAATTGCAAGCGGGGGCGTTACGGATTACAAGAAATTCGAGATGGGTATTGCGAAATTTGCAGCATTACATGAAAAAACAAGTTCTGAGAGAAGAAACCCGACCAAAAAAAGTTTTGAACTTTAGCTAGACTCTCCAAGGAAAAGGCGAAGAAACTGGAAAGCGATTAGTAAGCGGCGCAACGAGATGAGAAGAGTCAGTGAGAGAGAAACCTGGGAGTAGCTGAAGAAAGTGGAGAACTGAAGGAAGAGAAGGAGAGCTTCGAAGCGGAGGGCTTTTGGTGTTTTCTGCCTAAATATCTCCTTTCACAAAGAACCTCGATAAATATTAAAAATGATTTTTTTTTCTTATAAGTTTGTCTAAAAAAATATTTCTTCTTATAGTATCACTCTTCAGAGTATATATTTTTAAAATCGTGTATTTAGTGCAATATTATCCCTATTTTCTAATGTTTAGTATGTATATACTTTTTCTTAACAAATGTTTCATAGTTTTCTTATATCTATTTTTAATGTCTCATAAACTATGCTATTAATATGCAAATATTATATAAATAATTTTATATTCGTTAATTTTACATGTTTTATAAAAATTGAGGTCGTACTTGGACCGTCTTATGAAATCCATACATGAAGATATCCTTATACGATGCTAAAATCATAATTTGCATTCTCTGTGAAATTACCTCAATTTTTTTTGTGTAAAAAAATGAATATATATATATATATATATATATATTTTATTTAAACTGTTGGACTGAGGTTTCCAAAAAATTCTTTTTATATTTTAATGTGTATATATTTTTGATGGTTTTAAAATGTATGTATTTTAGTTTAAGAGTTTACTACTTAATCTTCATGCCATTATTTGATTATTTTTTTTTGCTTACCATGCAACATTTTAAGCTGAAAGATTGACAATAGATTTTATTAGATTATCCATACAAAACTTTAGATCCTCATGTATGTACTTTAGTTTAAGAGTTTACTTTCTGTCTTTCAACTTCTATGAGAAATCATTGTTTTTTAGGAGCAAGAGTAGTGGTCATGGTTCACAGTTCAGTACTCACCGAATGAATTTACATATACTACCTGGGAAGGATTGTAACTTACACTAGTAACATAACACTTGTTATGTTCTCCAAAGACTCATAACGTTGAAACAAAGAATCACTGTCTCAGTTGTCGACAAGAACATAAAGTAGAGAAGAGCATGCCTCATGACATAACAAACCAAACTGTTCCTCTTTCTGTCTCCTACTGATTGTTCGTTCTTTTGTTTGTTATGTTCAAAATATTGCAAACCATATAAAACCAACAACAACAACTACAACTGTAGTCTCACCAAGAACACAATCAAGAAGATACTAACTCTGGTGATCACTACCAGATGATCTTAATTTACATAATAAACTAAAGCAATGGACTTCTCATCTTTTTCATTCGATCAACTCAAAAACAAACTTTTTTGATTCAAAGAGAAGAGCCACAAAAGGGGCAGAAACGGAACTGAGGATCCACGACTCGATCGCAGAAACGGCACGTAGTAGTAGCTAGAGACTGAGGGAAAAACAGATGGCAGTCTCTACAATGGAGTAGATGATCTTTCCCTGGCCATCTCCAGACAGGAACGAAGAACAGCTTCAATACTTTGTCGTATTCCACCAGATCCGCTTCAGATCCGCATCTTATGCATTTTCCTGCGCCGGATTTGAGCACCTGCCTCACCTCTTGCCCTATTCCACCTGCCAAGAAAAAGAACATCCTTCGTTTTCAGATTATGTTAACTTTTGGTTAAGGGGAAGATATTATAGAGGTTGGTTCCGATCGAATTTTTAGTATGGGTTCCAGTTGTTTCTAGCATAGGTAAGATGGAGACTCACAAGTTTTGATTTTGCGATTGTTCTAGGTGTTTCCAGGCCGAGTTAGATACTAAAGTTTGGCTTTGGATTTTTTTTTTTTCTGATATTCATATGTCAGCTTAAACTAATTATTTAAACAGTATATAGTTATGTAATTTAAATTCCAGACAACAACGCAATATATTACAAATTATATGATACAAATCTTTTTGAAAATTTTAGATTAGTGAGAAAAATCGTTCATTGTGGTCATTAGTTCTCAAGAGAACTTATACAATAAAAATGTTGTACATATAGGATCATTCGTCGATCCAAATGTTCCGAAATTTTTTTGATACGTTATTGAAGTTATAAAAAATAGTAAGTATATATATTTTTAAAAATTTATTAAAATATTTTAATAATTTAATGATAATATTTTAATATTATCTTAAATATAATATATATATATTTAAATAACGAAATGTAAGACTTTTTGAGCAAATTAATCAATTTATTTTATAAAATAATTTATTAATTTTCATAATTTCTAAATAATATTATATTAGTTAATCTAGTTATTATTTATATGAAAAAATTAATAATTTAATGATTTTTTTATAATCTATATACATATAATTTATATTCTTGTATTTATACAAGAGTGAGATTATTAACATATCTTAAATTTTAAAACTGATAATTATTTATTATCAAAAGATAAAATATAAAATTTTGGTAAAATAGTCTCACACGGATCTGAATATGGTTTAAAAGTAAATTCTCAATGTTAAGAAAGATAATCATGTAAACTCATTTTATACCATACTAAACATCAGTGACTTTTGGACCAATAGTGGTAGTATCACAGTTGATTACTCACCAAAGAAAGATATAAACTGAAACAGATACTTGGGAAGGATCTAGTGACACAACAGTACTTGTTATATTCTCCAAAGACTCATGATGTTTTTGGAACAGAAAATCACTTTCTTGTTGACAAGGAACATATGTAAAGTAAAGAAGACCAGCTTATGTTCCTCCTACCAATACAGAAACATCAACGTAAAAGATTTGTATATCGCTTGCATGCCTCATGACAAAACAAACCAAACTGTTTATCTTTCTGTCTCCTTCCCTACTGTTTGTTTGTTTGGTTGTTCAGAGAGGGCAACTCGGATTCCTCATCAATGTCCTTAATCTCCCGTTTGGTTTCGGTATCTTCGGTTGTGCCCTGGTCTTCAAACTCTCAAAATACTACAACCATATAAACCAATAGCAACTGTAATCTCACCAAGACACAATACATATGCTCCAAAAAATGCAAAACTCATAATAGCTTGTATCAATACCTGTTGCTTCCTTTTCCTCTCCAACTCTCCCTGATGTAAACAAAAGAAAGGCTAACTGTTACACTCCTAATCATAGAGTAAATAAGAAACTTAAGATAATTAATACCAATGCATGTTTTAGCTGAGCGTTCTCTTCTTTCAACTGGTTCAGTTCTGCTTCCAATTCCACTGTATATGCCTTCATAAACCCCAAAAACACACAACAAAGATTAGCTTTTCCACTTGAAATGAAGATTCATAGTCATTTAAAACTAACCTGCTTTCTTGCTCTAGACCTAGCAGCAGACTCACGGTTCTTGATCATCCTTCTCTGCCTTCTCTCAACTACCTTCTCTACTGGACCATCAACTACTCTTTTTCTTCCCCTTAACCCTCCCATATCAACTCCATACTGTCCTCCTACGTTATCCACTTGTCCATGTCCTAACCCCTCTGACGACACCGGACTTAACGGTCCCACCATCCCCATTTGCTGTCCACCCGCTCCAAACCCACCACCACCGCCATAGCAAACACCTGGTTGAACCGGTGGTGCCTGCTGATACCCTCCTCCTCCCCCTCCTGTTCCTTGAAACACACCGTAAAGCTGTTGCTGCTGCGTAGGTGCGGGTATAACACTAGACGGGGTCGGGTTCAGAACAGGCTTAGGGTTAGTGGGATGTTCTCTAACCACACCAGCCTTCACTAAGAAATCCTCAAGAGTCATCTCCCCAAACGTTGGTTGCCTAGCAGCACCCTCACCACCGTCTTTATGAGCATTGTTTTGACCATTGCTACTACTACGACCCTTGCTGTCACCACCACCACTACCACCACCTCTATGTATCTCAGACCAAACCTCATCAACAGTCTTCCTACAAAGTGGAGCTGGAAGTGTCAATGAGCCTTGTCGTGGAAGACTCGGCTGCTTCACTATCCCTGGCCTCTTATTAGCCCCATGGTTACCTAAAGAACCACCACCAAAGACTACTCCACTATTGTTGAAACCATTATGATTCGGTGGAACGGGATGAGAAGCTGCTGCTTGATGATTGTTGTTATTCTCCTCAGCGTTCCAAATAGAGACGAGAAACTCGTCCATGTTCATGGACCCAAAGTTCTTGCCGTTCTCACAGAGAGCGTGTTGGAACTCGTCTAGGGTCAATGAGTAGATGGATGATTGTCTTCCCAATGAAGTAAACGGATGATTCTCTCCCTCCTCCTCCTCCTCCTCCATTATGTCTTGTGGATGACTCTACTTCTCGCTCAGACATTATCTTTGTCTCTCTAACAACCATTTACTACCTGTAGATCATCGTATTATGTTTATATTAAAGCTCAAAGACCGAGATATTACTGCAATAAATAAAAGATAAATTTAGTTGTGAACGGGTAACGTAGTGGTGATTTACAGATGCGAAACATATAAATTTTTACATGAAAAGGGAATCAAATAGTATTGGAGTCAGTCCACGTGAAAATAAAGAAGAACGGTCCACATCGTGACAGCGACAAGCGATACTAAATTTAGCAATAAATAATAATTACTCATTTCAATAATAGTTGCAATATCCAAAAGAGGAAAGTATCATTTTTTTTTAAGAGGAAAGTATCATACCCCACTCGTTTTCCCCTAAAGTGAGCTTATCAACAACACATATTTGTTTGCCTCTTTATTTTATTTTATTTATTTTAAAAACGTTGTTATCTTCTGTGAACTGTATACCGGCTGCACAAAAACAACTTAAGAGGTTAAGATTATTTTTTTGAGTTATCTTAATATCACTCTATTACAGAGTGTGAGTGCTACTACTTTCTTTCATGTTTATCCAGCTTATACATACAAATAAATTAAAATTTGATTTCTCTTAGAAACAAATACTCTTAAACAGATTTTTTTTTTTCAAATTAGATAGGACAGAAGATTCAGAGTTAAAGATGAAATGAAAATATGATTAAACAACAGAATTACGATGAAATAACATCTTAGAGAAAAAAAGCAACTAGACTAATCAAAAATATAAAAACTATCTATTAAGTCAAACATACTTACATAAATTTAGCTACAAATAAAGTAGTTTCCTCTCTAAAAACAGTCTCCTAATCCAAAAACATATAATCCTCAAGATCTTGCAAACTAAAAAAAAATAACAATGGTAGTAGCTGGACAAAAACCTTAAAATTAAATGTCTTACAAAACCGGTGGCTCTGTGTTTCCTCCTCCTTCACATAGATTCAAAGCCAACGGAGAAATTTAACTGAGAATGTTTTTTTTTTTTGTTTTGGTGTTCTTAAAGGAGAGAGAGCAAGACTCATAAAATGTTAAGGGGGAGGCGGTAAAAGAGAGTTAAGATGATGTATTCTCATGTTCACCGTGAAGGTCAACGTCTTGTGTCTAAAAGTTATCTCTGTGAACCAATGAGATTACAAAGAGATGCAAACTTAGACAAGTCCAGGTCCAGGCCCATGATCAGAGGCTAAGAATAGGCTAGGTAACGTTTGACACGTGTTACACACGTGTTTTCTTTCTGGTCCTCGGAGTGTCTTGTCATCAGGCCGACACGTATAACTCTCTGCTACAGTTTATTTAAAAAAAAAAAAGCAAAACTCCCTGAATTCTGTAGCGTTAGCACGTGAGAAATATAAAAATATTTGTAAAAAGAAAATCCGACCTGCCGGAATCGAACCAGCGACCTAAAGATTACAGCAACTACTACAGTCTTCCGCTCTACCAACTGAGCTAAGGTCGGTTGTTAATACTAACGCTTATTGTTTTGCATCCGAAATGTTAAAATGAGTATTCAGTAATGGGCCCTTACAATAAATCAAGGCCCATACTTGGATCCCTTTCACGATAACCAAATGAAACCATCATATACACACACACACCTAGTCCTTCCTTAAAATCCTACAACAATGATGTCATATCAAATGATTAGTAGATTTTGACATGAGGATCATCAAGAAGAAAATTTGTAAGTAGTACAGGTTATAATAGAGCTGAGAAGGCATTGTCGTGCCTGCAACTATCGGATCCATGGAAAAAGACTATCTTACAAAAAGCTTTTTATCTCTGGGAACACCATGCTCTTTGTAAGCCAAGTGTCTTCCATGCTCTGAACTTAAATGATGGTACTGTGACCGATGGACAATCAAGAGAGCCACATAGCTTTGGAGGAGGGAGGCTGGATTGCCTAGAAGCAGCTATCCCAATGACAGCTTGTAGAGAACAACCTGGTAATCAAGATTCAGACAAAACAGAAAATGTTTCTCACGTCTTTAACAATGAATCTTTAAGTGCAAGTAACAATGATGTGAATAAGTGATGTGACCTCTTTAATATCCATCATTAAAGTGCATCTTCTAATTGTCAATAATCTAATCATCATGTCATAAGTCTGGAGTCTTTGTCTAACTATTAAAACAAGAACTTGGAAAATAGAATGGGATTATTCAAAATGGAAGATGTGAATGATCAAACCCTGAGGAGCAGAAGATGGGGGAATCTGTAAAGATTATTGCCCAAGAGGAGAGAAGTAGGTGGAAAGTGAGAAGAGAGAGGTTAGCTAGGTCTAATTAATCCAGGTTACTTGTAACTTTTTCGAAATGTTGGTCGTTTCTTGTTTGTTTGGTTAATCTACTGTAATATGATTGACTAATCCACTCCACGTAATCCGTTGATTAATTAAAGCACCATTAGAGAAATGTAGTTACCATCATGCAACCAGAAAACTTTGTAAATACAAAATTAGACCGTAAAAAAGCAATGCAAAAACTCTACTTCTAAATTTACTAAAACATATCATTTGCTCCAAGACATGTTCTGAAATCTCAAAATGTTTTTCAAACCATTGTTTATTCTTGACGGTTGCTCACTAAAATACATCGATATATAGCAACCGTTGCATGGGAAACATATATAATATCTCCAAAGTGCTAAAAATTCCCAACCAAGATAGTTGTAGGTTCGTTGAGTACCGTTCCACTAACCCATCTTCTCGTCTAATCACATTAATAAATACACATCAACCGCATGCTCAAATTTATACCACAACGCTTTCTAAACTGGACATTGATCGGACTCAGGCATGGCAGGTCACGCTGGTTTAGTTTCCCATGAAACTGGGGAAGAGAAACAAGAAGCAAACGTACCTAAACAACGCGGTGGAGAGGAAGACTGCGAGGAGGATGACTTGTTCGAGATAAACCTGGAGGCCGTGAGTGATGCACAGTCGTCTCGGCGGTATGATTGTCAGAGATTTCCGGTGAGGACAGGCAGCGTTTTACTGGCGAACTGTCTGTTACCAGCTGCAGACATCTCTGGCGCTGTGCCGGCTACGTCAGGAGCTTGGAATGATTTGGTTTGGTTTAGAAAGCTCCTCTATGTTGAAAATCTAGGGACTGAGAGTAAGAAACTTCATTATTTTTGCAAAGAAAAGAGGAATTGCGTTTTTCTTTTGTAATATACTGTACTTGTACTTGGAATATCAGAGATGTAAAACTGAGTTGCAAGTCTTGATCACAACAAAATGAGTTGAGACATGTTTGCTTGGTCGAAATCATCAAACAACTAGTTGATTTGCTAAACGTGGGCAATGAGTTGATGAAGAACATTCGCACTAAACTTATCTTGTTATAAAGAGAGGTTTGTTCTCAAGTCCATTTCATTGCCTAGATTAGATTATGCTTGTATAAAACACCCTCTCCCTCTTGTTCTGGCATTAAAAGTTGTAGACTTCCCTCTTACTTGCTTCCTATAGACACCTAATCCAGAGGAACCCATGAATACTAATCAGTATTTCATTTGACTATGCCTTAGTTCCATGCAGCCAGAATGCTAAACCAACTCATATTTTTAGTTTCCCTCCTAACAGAGTCAAATACACCTACTTGATCTAAGTGGACAATCAAAGTTGATGTATAACCAACACATCTTCATAACTTCCTACCCGGAAACCATAGGGCAAAAGAAGCATATAAGCTCTTCTTATTAACACTCGTTCACCACATGACATCCCATATATAATATCAACTAATCCAAAGACAGTCTTAAGACAAAAGACAACATTTTGATGAATTGTGTCAAACTCCAAGAAAAAAAGCAAGTGAAAGATGAAAACTTTGAATTAAATTTTCATAAACACGTTTCTAAAGTTAACAAAAAAAAACAAACCCTTTACACCTCCTTGCTATTTATACATGTAGCATTCACTTGTCGCTACTACTTGCTAATGGCATGTAAGATTCACAAAACTATCAATACTCCATAAACCATAAACAGAGCAAATCAAAAGACAACGAGCAGAGAGAAGAGACAATAGATCAAGAAACAAGCGTAAGAGACCAACCAACGATGCTCTTCACCACCACCATCAGACAAAGACACAACCAAACCAGAACAAGCCCTCGTAGACCACAACACAAACACACCCGCAACCACAAACCTAACCACCCTCACTCCTCGCGGCACAAACAACGACACAGCAGAGAAAACCACCACCGGAAGCAAACAGTAACCAACCAAACTCGTACACGTGTGCAGCTTCAAGTTCCCACTCCTCCCCGCAAGCATGTTAAAAACCGCGTAGAGAAAGATCGAAGACACAACGATCCACCCCAGTATCACACCGAACTGGATCTTCCCGGAGAGTAGCTGGAAAACACAAAGCGCGAGGTAGAGGAAGATCGGGCCGGAGAGATCTGAATCTTTATGAACGGTTTGGTTGATTCGGAAAGGGTTGAGAATCGATCGAGTCTTGTTCCAGATTTGATCAGGGTGGATCCCGAGCTCGTCGAGGAGAGGCTCCTCGTCTTCGAAGGAAGGTGAGCCTGAGGAGGATGAGTTCAGAGTGCCGGTGTCTGCGGATCCGATGTCGAACGACATGAAAGGGATCGTGGAGGAGGAGGAGGAAGGGCGTGGTGGTTGGAAGGGAGAGGGTGGGAATCGTCGTTGCTGGACGTTGTTAGCTCCGGGGAAGATTACAGGTGGAACCGCGAAGTCTTTCGTCATCTTTGGATCGGTGACGGAATCGAAATTAGGGTTCAGGTTTGGTGGTGACGATGTTACAGAGAGAGAGAGAGTAGCGTATTTAAAGAAGAAGGTGGGAGAGGGTAGTTTCGTCAATTCATAGAGTAAGATACTTTAATATGACGAAATACTATTCACTTAGCTTCGTTAGTATTGGGATGTTGACGTATATCACGTATAGGAAATTACAATAATATCCTCCTTATAAAGATAAAAGTAAATTTTTATAAGGCCCAATGGGTCTAACCGGCCCAGTAAATATCAGTCCTTGTCCATCGCTTCGTCCAGACAACCCCCTGCTTGGATCCTGAACCATTTCTCTAAAATGTACATATGACATAACCGCAGAGCTAATATCAAAGGCTTCAAAGCCTCACTGATTGTTGGTAATGATGTCTCACTTTAACCATGCTGTCTCTCATCATCATAATTAAAATGTTTTTCTCAGACATAAACTCATCAGTCATTAGCCCTGAGCTTAACTTGTCCTCTAACCAGGTCTTCAGCTTAGCTACACAGTCGTTTTTGTTTCATATGCATCATTTAAGAACCGGTACACTATATAAAGTTACGTATTAGCCCTTCTTCTATTGTTATCCTTGATGATGATGTCTTCTATTGCTATTTTTTTGTGGAATTGAAACTCTGCAATCACATCTCGAACAGATTTTGTGGTCCATTCTCAAGTTGTATTTAACAGATACTGTTAAAAGAAAAAGTCAATGGAGAAAAACTACTTGATAATCAATAATACTACTTTTGTCAAAGTAATAGTAATATACTACTAACCACTACTCTTAAGTCTTAACTATTTTCTTACATTACACCAAAAAGAAAAAAATATGGGTTCTTCTAATTAAGCAGGGTTATGATGATGTTTCAGTCTCCAAATCCAAATCTTGTCCTAAGAGTTTTGTTGCATCAAGATTGTCCAGAAGCAGAGCTTGATGAAGATAGCTTGTTGTTGCTTCCGTGATTGGATCCATTAGGGTTCTTGGTTTTGGAGAGCTTCTGTTTGAGCTCTAAGAGAAGTTGTTGATTCTCCTGGTTCAGAATCTGAGCTTTCTTCCTCAACCTTTCATTCTCCTTGATTATATAACAGTTTTGCACGTACAGCTTCGAATTTAGCTTTTCCATTTCAACAAATCTTGCCCTGATTTTATTTTTCAAGATAAAAAGAAATTATGTTAAAGCAAAAAAGAAGAAGAAGAAGAAGATTTGAGTTATAAAAGATCTATGTTATGATTATAGTTGAAGTTAAATCATTGCAGCACCACATGGGTTGTGCAGCTTCACAAGTTTAATGTGGAATTACATTAAGCAAAAATCATGAACGCATTTATTTCGTTTTCAACCAAAAATATCAAATTTTCTATTAGAAGAAAACAATGATCAAAGAGAAGAACAATCATGCTCTTTGTGGTTGCGAGAATAGAAAAGATAAAGCCACCACAAACATGAAAAGAAAAAGTAATGATGATTCAGTAAGTATAATGATGAAGTTCCAAAACTAAAATACAGAACACATTTACAAGAAAAAAGAAGAAGAAACTGACCAAAACAAACCAGGTACGAGTAAAAACAGAACCAATGATCTTTATTGTAAAAGAAAAAAAGGAGGGAAAGAGAGTTTCGATATTACAATGAAAACTAATAAATAAGGTTTATTCGGTTGCCTTGGTATGAAAGAAAATCTTTTGAGTTTTTCCATCAATTTTGAAGTTTGTTATAAAACAGAAAACATAAAAAAAGAATAGTTGGGTGGTTTATGTAAATGATATTCACGTTGCTTGTACGTGAGGGGAGATATGTTTATAAAGAGAAAGAGATTACCTTTAGGTTAGAGTGTTGGAACCGTATGAAGAAGTGAAAGTGGGTTAATATAGTTTGTAGGGAGAGAAAATAGTTGTTTGGTAAGTATAGAGATAAAGAGAACAAAATGAAGATATAGTGTCTCTTATATAGAGCCACAAGAAGCTACGGAGAGAAAGAGAAGTGGGACATGGCCCTCTCTCCTGACACAAGAATCATGCTTTGTGTTGTGTTCTTGCTTAGATGACGGCCGAATTCACAGCTCTCAATAGTTTGTTGTTGTTCCTTTTCTAAATACTTTTAGTAATAACTTTGTGAAGTAAAAAGTGAGAAAAGGATTTGTGTTGAGTCATGTGAATTCAAGTGGGACGGATTCGGATATGCAGGATAGAGTATATGGATTCAGATCCAGATCCGTGATTTTAGTTTCTCTATTTAAATTTGTGTTTTCTAGGTATCCGAGCTTCGGATATCCGTCTAGATATTGTGATACTCGCGGGTATCCGGATTTGAATCCGTAAAAATAATTTTTAAAAAATGTTTAAAAATACAAAATTCTCAAAATAATACATATATTAAATATTTATACAAAATATATAAATATATAATATTATTAAATTAAAATATAATATTATAAAAAGTTATGTATATATATATATTAATATATTAAAATTAAATTAAAAAATTAATATATTTTAAAATTATGGATCTAGATCCGAATATCCGAACCTAAAATTAAGATATATGGATTCAGATCCGGTTTCAACAGATCCGAGATTTTATTATACGGATCCGAATACCCCAAATATCCTATTTCCGGAGCGGATCCGAAGTAGATCTCATATCGAATCTTGATCCCGAATAATAAGTTATAGGCTTAATGTGAATGATGACCGTCCTAATTACACACATTTTAAGTATATAAACTTATTTATCCACATTTTTAAAGATTAAAACCCAAAACCACACAGCCAAAGGTTTAACTTGCTTTTGAATCTAAACCGATATCAAACTAATTAAACTACTTGTATATAACTAAATTAAAACCCGACCCAACATGATATTCAAATGGAACCCGAGCCAACATCCTATTAAATAGTTGGATTGTGTTCTATTTGGATATCACGTTGAGTCAAGTTTTAATTTTAGTTTGATATTAACTAATTTGATCAGTTTGACTGGTTTGATATCGGTTTAAATTCTACCAGTAAAACTAAATTAAACTTTCGTTTGTGTGGTTTCAAGTTTCGTTCTTTAAAAATATGGGTAAATAAGTTTATATATTTAGAATGTGTGCAATTAATTAGAACATGAAAAAATGTGTATAGCTGTTACTATAGTAATATTTATGTTAGGGAAAACTTATACCCTAAGATAAATCTAGTTTATTGTTTAATGTTTTTTTTGAAGGGTTTGAAACTCATCTCCAACTATAAGTCTCCCTTAAATTTGTAGAGAGATGAAACTGATCTCACTAAATTATATTCCATCCAATTAACACTATCATTTAGTACCTCCAGTCAATTTTTTATGTGCTAGCAGTCAAATATATATAAGTGGAGAAATAAATGAGGAAAGGGGTACTTAAGTCATTTAAACGAGATTCGTTTCTTCTCAATTGAATAAAAAATAGGGTTTTTCTCGTCGTCCCAAAGTTCCGATCTTTGATTCACCGGAATCAAATGGTTCCTGGGAAGCGAACTCGTGAATACTCCAGTGTCTCCAACTCGGGCTGCTTCGAAATCCTACTCAATGACAAACCCATCTCTTCGTCTCCCCTCCGGAGGATGCACGACGACGACGTCTCCGGCATGGAGGCGATGCTCCGGAGGAGAAAACAACCCAAGACCACGCCAGTGTCTTCTTCCTCTAAGATGACCTGGACTAAAGACGACGAGCTCATCATTCTCGGGGTTTGTTAAAATCCTCTCTCTATATGTTTTATTTACACTCTTTACTCTGTTTTTCTTAACATTCACACTCTGTTTTCTTGGTAAAACAGAGTATTGTAGATTATGAAAAAGAGACGAAACTGAGTTATAGATCCGACAGGGATGCTTTCTACGGATATGTCAAGGATTTTATTGAAGCAGACTTCTCTAAGAGGCAGCTTATTGATAAGATTAAGAACTTGAATAGGAGGTTTTTAGGTAACAAGGCTAGGTGTAACGATGGGGAAGGACCTTCCTTCACTAATACTGAAGACGATGAAATCTTTAAGCTTTCGATGATTATATGGGACACAGCAGTTGAAACAGAGTTGGCGTCTGATGAGAATGTGGACCAAGCTAAGGTGAGTTTGTGTTTTCTTCTGTTCACAGCAAATCTCCTTGCTACTATCTCGAAATGTTATTGTAAAGATTTGTAATTGATCTTGGCTTCTTGTTTTGGATAAGGATGCACCTTGTGTGGAGCATGAACCAGTTAATGAGATTATGGACCAAGCAAAGGTAGTGAGTACTGTTTGTTCTGTTCCACCAAGCTCCCCATTACCATTTCAAAACGTCATAGAATTTTATATTTGTGATGCGGACCTGATCTTAATTATTATTTTTAAATAAGGATGTACCTTACGTGGAGCATGAACCGGTTGATGTTGATGAGAATATGGACCAAGCAAAGGTAGTGAGTGTTTGTTCTGTTTCTACCAAGCTCCTTATTACCATTTCAAAACTTTAATAGAATTTTATATTAGTAATGCTTAACTGATCTTAGGTTCTTGTTTTAAATAAGGATGTGCCTTACGTGGAGCATGAACGAGTTGATGTTGATGAAAATATGGAACAAGCAAAGGTAGTGAGTGTTTGTTCTGTTTAGGCCAAGCTCCTTATTTCAATCTCTAAGTACTATGTAAGTTTGATATTACTCATGTCTAATGATGTTTAGGTTCTTGATTTTGATAAGGATGCGCCTTGTGTGGAGCATGAACGAGTTAATGAGAATATGGACTTGGAACAAGAAAAGGTACTGAGTCTTTCTTCTGTTCCCCCAACCTCCTTATTACCATTTCAAATGTAAAATGTGATGTTAACAATGTGTACTGATCCTGGATTCTTAATTTGAAACAGGATGTGCCCTGTGTGGACCATGAACGAGTTAACGAGGATATCGACCAAGAAGAGGTACCGAGTGTTTGTTTTGTTCTCTCATTCTCCTTGTTACTATCACAAACCACTATGTAAAAAATTGATATTACTAGTGCGTAACTGATCCTAAATTCTTGTTTTGAACCAAGGCTGTTCCTTGCGCGGAGGATGAGCTGGTGAGTAACGTAAGTATAGAGCCTGATAAAGGAGAGAAAGAGAAGAGTAAGGAAGATGGTGTAGATGAGTTTTGTGCCTTGAAGGATGCACTAACTGATAAAGAAGAGAAAGAGAAGAGTGAGGAAGATAATAGTGTGGATGAGTTTTGTGCTCTGAAAGATGCACTTGAGGCGACGACATTGTTTCAAAGTATGGGTAAATATCAACAGAAGTTGCTGCTTGAGAATTTGAAAACTCTTGGAGCTCAAAGAAGAAAAGAGTTAGCTGATGAGTGGAAGGCATTGCTTGACGAGGAGATGAAACTGCGTGCCAAGAAACTCACTTTATCCGCAAAGCTTGCAACCGCAGGAGATTCTTGTTGATTCAAGAAACAAAAGTTTTGTTTTTTTGGAATGGTTTAGTTGTTTGAGGTTCTTGCTAGAAATGATTTTTTGATGCTCAAGCCAATCTTTTGAACTGTTAATTAGTGTATGTAGAAAAGGTTGTGGCTTGTCTTTTTGTCTTCAGTGATAATCAGTGACTGTTATATGTTTCTGAAATGAATCCAAAACATATTTGCAGATGGAAATGACTCTTGTATCGGAAACCGGTTTATCCCGATTACTAAAAAGGTCAAAGATAATTAAGTCCGATTCGGTTAAGGGATCGGTCTGTCATTGAGTGACTTAGGCCATCATTAACCCAAGAACCTCATTTTGGATTTCTATTTTTTTTTTGTTAATTAAAAATAATAATAAATAAAAAACGATTAATTACGGAGCGTCACGTGTCAGTCGGGCTCGCAAACAGTATAAGAAACCCTCCAAAAACAGTTTTAAGAAGCGGTTTTTGCACTGTTCACGATCCCCATATGTCAGTGGGGCCCGCGAACAGTGTCAAACCCCCTTAAAAAACTTGAGATAAAGATGTCATAGGGCTGGGTGCTTGGTTCGATGTTGGGTTTTTAGGTTTTAAAAATATAGAAACCATTCAGTTATTTGTAAAATTCATCAATTTAGTTATTTCTGTTTTTGTTCGGTTCAACCGATTAATATCCGATAAATTTTTTATTTTAATTTCATTTTGGTTTTTAGTTAATTTTTAATAATTTAGACAAAAATTAGATTTTTTTATTTTTTGATGAAATTTTAAGAAATTTTAAATTAAATATTTCGAGAAACAAATTATTTGAATAATTATGTTCTTTCAGGAAATTTGGATAATTTTTAAACATAATTTATAATTTTAAGACTAAATATAATTAATATTTTAAGTATATAAATTATCTATTAGAAACTGGCAAGATATAAATTTTGGTTTGGTTTGGATTCGATTTGTTGTACGGTTCCGGTTTGGTTTTGAGGTTGTCGATTATACCCAGGCGTGGAGTGACTGTTAAAATAATATCACTCCATAGTAAACGAACTTTTAACTAGCCGCCGATCTCTCTCTCTCTGCGAAGAATCAATGGCACTAAGAAGCTTACTCGACGAGTTCGTGATCCTCGTCGTTGATAATAATCAAACTCAAGATGAAGATGAAGATGAATCTTCTCCATGTCAAGTGATTTCACTCTCAGCTTCGGATATTTCATCCTGGGATTTGTCAGAGATACTCTGCTACAGAAGAGTTAAAGTTCGAGCTCATCGAGCTAGGCATGTCGTGTTCACATAGAAAATCTCGTGTTGTGTAGTAACAACAAGTTGTAGTGATTCTTGGTTTTTGTTTCTATATGCCAGGCTCATTCAAGAATCATCTTACTTCCATGGTCTTCTTAGTGGAAGCTTCAGGTAACACTCTTTATCTTTGATCTTTAAGTTATTGTTTGTATCTCGTGTTGTGTAACTTGTTTGAATTGGGTTTGTTATAGTGAATCAGGCCGTGAACATATCTCTATAGAATGGAACCTAGAGATTTTCTTGAATCTTATGAAGTGTATATATGATTGTGCTGTTGATGTTACATCCACTAGTTTCTTACCTCTTTTCGATGTAAGCTCTTTTTGTATCAATCCTCTGCTCTCTTTTTTTTTTCTCTTGTTATATGTTTTTTTAGAGTTTAAGCTAATTGTGAAAGGCAAAAATAGGCTGCACTCTATTTTGGGGTTGAGAGGCTTCTATTTAAATGCAAGAGGTGGATCTCAGTGTTGGCATCATCAAATGACCTTGCATCACCAGTACTAGAATTGCCTGAACTTATTCAGATGTGGAGGTTCGGTCTCGAGCGTGGTTAGAATCTTGACAAACCCTTTGTTATATTAAGTTAGTTTCTATGAATCATGATTCATTTGATGTGTGTGGTGTCCTTCCAAGTATTTCTCTTTGTGTTAGGGTATTGACATTATTATATCTCTAACATATACAAATTTGATACTTACAGCTGTAGACTTTGTGCCAGATCTCTGTGCAGCCTATCTTGCAAAGAATCTCGTATGTACCTGAACTGTCAATAAAGAGAATACAGTTTTGCTTTTCTTAGGGTTTCTTTATCATTTTTATATTAATTAGTCTAAAAGATCTAACTTCTTGCTATATTGTAGTCTTTGATATCTAATAAACTGATACTTATGTCTTGTGCAGATGTTGGTTAAATCTGATCAGTATTTTGGAAATGTTCCATATGATTTATTGATGTGCTGTATAAAACATCCTCACCTGACTGTACACAGGTAGGTTTGTGCCTATTGTCTATATTGTACCAATGTAAAACATACCTTTAGATTCTCACCTTTTGACCAAACTCTGACAGTGAGATGCATCTTGCTGATGCACTTCTTCTTTGGATTGATGCCAACAAAAGAATGTTTGACTTGTCAGCCAGTAGTAAGGATAACATAATCAACTTGATGGAACAGGTAATGTTTAGGTCTGTTAGCAATGCAGAGATGAACTGAGCAATACAATAAAACATGTATCTATATTTTGTTAATATAATTTAAAAAGTAGAAAGGATAACACATGTGGATTCAAAGCTAGTGTCACTTATCTTTGTAGTTTCTGGTTTTGCTCAATCAATGTATACATGTTTAGCTT
Source organism: Moricandia moricandioides (assembly GCA_905132885.1). Taxonomy (NCBI): domain Eukaryota; kingdom Viridiplantae; phylum Streptophyta; class Magnoliopsida; order Brassicales; family Brassicaceae; genus Moricandia; species Moricandia moricandioides. The sequence goes on from CAJHQQ010002321.1 coordinate 37,536, forward strand.
TCATGGAACTGTGGTTCGCACTATGTGTTATATTGCAGGTCCGGTTTAGTCTTTTGCCGTTGTGGTTTATTGCAGGTAATGTATGTGATAGATACTTGGCGATATAGCAGAAAGTCATTTAGTTAAGTTTGTTCCTATATTTCAGAAAGAAGCAAGTCTCATGGTTTCTCAAAGTTTGCTGATCACAGCATTGAACTGGTTATTAAACTAACGAAAATGTCATCCAAATGCTTGGTCCATAGTCTAAGAGATGGCCTCCCTGCTGATCTTAGAGTTCGTTTGACTGAATACACAGAGGTATCTATCTTAAACAATGTTTATGTCTTATATGTTCATAAAATATAGACACTGGATGTCTTTGATTTATTTGAAGTAGCTGAGTCCTCCAAGGCTTTGTGCCGTCCTACCCTCCTGAGATTTCGGAGGCTGCAGACAATTTAGTAAATGTTTATTAAAAAATACTTACAAATTTGGGGCCGATATATATATGTAAATTTTTACTAAATTTTGAGGCATGTGGTCTCAGGATTGGCCCTGGTTCTGCCTAATGATGCCTTTGTTCCCTGAATCAGAAACTGGACCTCTCAGGATGCACGCAGTTAAATGAAGCCATTCTGCTACTCTCAGTACTTCCTGAAACATATTTTGCAAACCCCATGTGGAGAAAGAGTTTGAAAAGCTTCCTAAGTAACCCTAAAGACGATGCAAGAAACCAAGAACAATTATCTCTGACAACTTTACCAATCTCATCTTTTGAAACGGTGTCAGAGGTTGATATTTCCAAGTGTCAGAGGCTTGATTATGAAGTAACCATCAAGTGCATCTCTAAGTCATTCCCATCATTAAGAAAGCTGCGTGCTGCTTATCTCTTAAACATCAAGGTGTCCACTATGCTTGAACTTCTACAGAGTTTTGGAAACCTTACTGAAGTTGATTTAACAGTTGATATCGTTCCTATAATACCGTGTCAAGCATCGGTGTTTTACACAAGTCCAGGTTTAGCTCAGACTCCTCCCATCATCTCCTTAGCAGCTGGAAGTTTTTCCTTTGATTCTGGCCAAGTTCATCGTTCTCCCTCGAGTATCACAAGACTAACACTGGAGGGTAGAAGTGATTTATATGGTTAGTCTTCTTCTTGGTGCTGTTAATGTATATTAAGGTAGCTGATGCCTCGTTTTTTGCATTGTAACAGATAAGGATCTACGGAGCATATCTAGATTATGTGGTTCATTATGTTACCTGAACATAAAAGGGTGTGCACTACTCTCAGATGCATGTATGGCATACGTTATACAGAGGTGTAAAAGTTTACACTCTCTGATAGTTTGCTACACCTCTTTCTCGGAGAACTCGGTTTTAGCACTATGCTCTGGTACTTCTATGACCAATGAGCATATGGATTCCTCATTAGCATCCAATCTTCAGATGCTGCACATGAGTAAATGCGAGGGTATGTATCTTTTTTTCAACGTAAAATCTCAGGGCTTCTAACATAAGCTTAGTGTTACATTTACAGGAATTAGGCAGACATCGCTTATAAACTTGATAACTCGGACAAAGAAACTGAAGAGTCTTTGCTTAAAGGATACAACAGTTTCAGACAGTGTGCTACGTGCATTCTCTGGCTCTTCTTTAGAAGCACTTGATATTTCAAACACCACGGTCAGTCATTCATTTATTAACACTTGTTAACTTACGTAGTATCATTCAAAAGATACACTAATGCGTGGACCTTTCTTACAGGTATCTAGTATGTCTCTTGCTCGTGTCATTAGCAAAAACTCTAATCTAAAAAGCCTTAAAGCTAGGGGATGTAAGAATCTGATACAATCAGAGGCTGTGTTTAACTGTTTAAGCAAGGGAAGTGGATTTGAGGAGCTTGAGATTGGTTGGGGGTTTACTTATTTCTCTCTTGTGTCTTTGAGACCTGCAGTATCATCCCTACGAGTTATAAACTTGGGTTTGGGTGCTTCCTTAGGTGAAGATGGTTTAAAGCTTCTACCATCGACTTGTCCTTTGTTAGAGTCTATTGTCCTTTACTTTCAGGTAGTTCTGATCCTTAAGAGTTTCCAAAGATAAGTGAGTATTTGTTTAATAACTGATTTTTGCAGGAAATATCTGACTCTGCCTTGACAAGTATAGTAACATCACTGAAGCACCTAGAGGAGCTAGCTTTGTCTTATTGTTTCGGTGACATATCTCTTCAAAGTTTCAAGTTCTCTATACCGAACCTGAGGAAACTAAGGCTTCAGTGGGTTACTCGTTGGATGACCAATGAAGATTTGTTTGTTATAACGCAGAGTTGTCCCAACTTGACCGAGCTTTCTTTAGTAGGATGTTCACACTTAAATTCAGGTACATTTTTTTTACTAGGGAAAACAAATCACATAACCTCTTGTTCACCTTTTGTTTTGATGTTTATTTATCAGAGTCTCAACCAATCATCTCAGATGGATGGCCTGGAATGATTTCTCTTCATCTAGAGGTTTGTTAAGACCCTTTAAGCTTATGTAAGATATGTTTTTAAGTCATCTTCAAATTTTTCTCCATGTTAAGATATAATTTATCGACAAACTGGGACCTTTTAGACGTATGTTAACCATGTTTGGGATGATAGGAATGTGGAAGAATAACAGAGAATGGTGTTGCTTCTCTCTACGGCTGCGTTGCTCTCGAAGATCTTCTGCTTCGCCACAATGTGAGTTCTCTTTCATATATCCACACTCTTTTTAATGCTACGCTCTTTGATGTGTTGAGCTTTTTTTCTGACGGTTTCTATATTAATTCAGGGCTCTGGGATACAGAAAAGCTTCCTTCTTGATGCTGCTTTGAAGGTATACTTATGGTTTTTACATAAAGAGAGTTAGTCTGTTGTTGCTAAACTCATCTCAACAATCTGCAGTTTCCAATGCTTCGGCTCGTATCTCTGGACATGTGTGATGCAAAGGAAGTCAACTTTGATGTCCCAGAGGTAAGTTATAACAACAGAGAACACCTTTCTGAAGTTCAGAGGCCGGTTCTATGCACAACCGGATGAGTCATTCGTCTTAGTCCATATATTTTAAAGAACTATTATAAATCACATGGCATCTTTTAACTAAAATTAACCTAAAATGTTCATGGCCTCTTAAATCTGAAATCCTATCATGCTGAAGTTTACTTGGTGGCAAGCAAAAATAATAAGAATACACTCATTGTTGTAGCTTTAGATTGAAAACAATATTCATTGGCAGGAGAAAGAAGAGGTTCGTTTCCTAAGCATAGTGAAGATCAGTAGATGCAAGTCTGAGAGATGCTCTCTAGGAAGAGAGCTAGCTCCAGTGCATAGAGAGACACTTGTTATGTTTTGGAACGGCCATAACTTCACCAACACATTGCTCAAACAAAGACTTTAGTTACCACCACTCTACACTTTTGTCTTGTTTCTTTTCTATACTTATTGTTGAAGTTGAAAGACTTTTTATTTCGAGTTTTAAAATATAAGTGCGGTTTATAAGTTGATTAGAATCTCTTATCCGATAGAATGGTGCACGATCAAAAGTTAAATGGTGGTCTAAAAACCACTAACGAGCAGAGAGATTGGTCATTACAATGTTGGTTTCTTGGCAATTATTACACGATCAAGAAAGTTGAATTTTATAGATTTTGTGTTTGAAAGTCAACGTTGTAGTTGTTATCAAGCCTGAGTTGTGTTTTTCAGAAGCATTCCACGAACGTCGTCCATACCTGTGTTTATTATTCAGACCGTATATTATTAATGTACCTATGTATATATGCAACGTCCAATCAATTTTTTTTTTATTTTTTGACAGGTCAAATCTGATGAATATGCCCTGTTTTTCAAAGTTATGTAACCGTCTATATAAAACTTATAAACTAATGACGCTCGAGTTACTTATAAGGGAAATGAAAGAATAATAATCCATGAACTTCGTCACAGGTGACGTCCATATTATACATGAGCATGTGTGCATGTCTTATTAAATTACAGAAGATCAAGAAAAAGATAGGCTAGATAATTCAATAACTGGAAAAATTACAGTGCTGATCTCCCAACAAGATCATATACTACCACCTAAGGTTATTTCACTCTACGAAGTGCTATGAGTTACAGTTTTCACTTGTATAAATTATAAACATAGAGTATATAGTAAAGGCTTAAAGCGATTAGAAACATATACTGATTTTTTTTTTGTATTAGCAGCTGTGGTGTGAATATTATAGGAGTATAAGAGAACAAGTGGGTTCTTCTTCTTTGGTTTAAAATATAAACTATAAATAATTTCTTCCAAAGTTGAGGCTGTGAATGTTCCAAAACTGGTTAGATGCGTTTAAACGCCTAGAACAAAAAGAAAAAAAAAATCCAGCGTGATAGAACTTGAAACAAAAAAGATTGATCATCATTTTGTTGAGCACATGCATGTATGTTCTGCTGCAGATTTTCTTTAAAATAAAACAAAAAAAAAGTTCTGCTGCAGATTTGTTTAGTAAATAAATAATGAAACATTTTGGGAACTCACTAAATCTTAAATGCTTTGAATGTGATTACTAACTACTACTGTAATTAATGATTGTGGCTTTGAAACCATTCATCATTAATATATTGTATTTAACCCTAGAAATTAAAAAAGATAAAATTATTATTGTGGTAGTAATAGATTGCATAGGGAATATCCAAATGAAGACTGTTGTCATGTGATGAAAATCCCTTACTTCGTGGGATGTGGTATCTCTTGCATTGTTTCTTGGACGTACGATTTTCTCATCTAACACATGTGTGGTCACGTTCTTTTTTACTCATTACCATACAATGCATCTGTCTACAGATCATACAGTCTCTGCCTTGATTTTTTTACTTATGTTAAAAACTAGCTTGTCTTCATTTTGTTATTTCTAATTTATATGGGATTTATATTTATATATATATATATTTTTTTATATATTGCTCTCTTCGTGTTATTTAAAGTTGACACTATGTGATTTTCGTATATTCAATATTCCAAACTTTTGCAACAAATGATAATAATAATCGTTCCATATAGTTCGTGATTATCTAATGTCAAATACGGTGTCCATGCATTCAAAGATTGAAATCTTCAAAATATATGCTCTGTCTGAGCTTAGTGCATTGTATATGAAATCATCACATGATGGTCTTCATTATTTTATTTTATTTTTATTTTCCTTGATCGCATTCCTATTAGTATATAGTAATTCATATGTGTCCTCTTATTATTGTGTTTATGAGATGAAAATCTATTTTACAGTGATTAATCATTAATCAACTGAAAGATACCGTAGTCAGGATCCGAATACATGGACATTAAGCTAAAACCTTCACTTATCCAAAATATTATCTTAGTTTGCTAACGATTATTTATATTATCACACTACTGTACATGATTAAAGATGAAAAATATGATGTCAAAAAAATGAATAATACAACTTTTATATATAAATGGTTCAGTTTTATCGATCAAGGTTTGATTTCAAACTTCCAACAGCCAATGATGTAATAAGAAAAAATAAGACAATGATGTAATCGGTCAAAAATGGTGTTCGGTAAATACACTGCTACCTAAAGTCAAAAGCCAAGGTGCAAATGTTTTAAGCTTGACACCTCAATTCTAATTCCTATTAAAGCAAAGAGAACGAACCATATCAGGACATCTTTTTTTTTTTCACTTATCAGCTAACAAATACACTTAACTACTGTTTCCGTTTTAAATTAAGTGTTGTTTTAATTTTTAACATTTATTTCATTATTAATTTCATTTTATAATTTTATATAAATATTAAATATTATTTTTACTTTTAACTAATTAATTAACAAAATTAAACAAGCTAACATATTAATAAAAATAAAACATAAAATCTAATCATTATCTTAACTCGTGTGAAAACGATTTTAAATGATGCTTATGAGAAATGGTGCTAACCAAAAAATATCAAACGTAATGTGGAAAACTATACAAGATTGGCCAAGTGCATCTGGCGTCCAAAGAAGATGAACTTAGGTTTCTCCTATCATTTTTGAGGTGGTAAAGAGGCCACAATAGTTTATTTGTAATTAAAAAATGTAAGCAAAGTATTTTGATTTTTAAAACACCATTTCTAGTTTAACAAATTCATCAGTATTGCTATAAACTGGTCTCTTATCAATACCATAATCTCGCATTGCTAGTTTTATTTTTTAATGCTTCATTTATGACAGTGAAAAATATTTATTCTTATTGTTTTGTGTCACTAATTGTCCCATATCACTAAAATTTTCTTACTATTTTGTGAAATGGTTGTTTTATGTTGAACTGTATAATCGTTGTAGTTCAACAATAATTGTTGTTTGTATTTGACTTTAGTTTATTTTCAGCTTAATGTGATTTATGACATAAGCACGTACGTAAATCACCACGGATATTGCAAACACGTTCAATCTGTATGTAGTTTTTTTTCTTTTGAAAAATCAATCCGTATATAGTTGACATATTTGATTTGGACCATAAAATTAAAAGACCAGTACAGAAAATTAAACAATTATCCCCTAACTGTAAACTTTTTATAATCATTTATCACCGTTACGGATCACCATTGGTGGCAAATGCAATGAAATGTGGAAACATTCATAATGAGATGTGATATGTAGGCAATGATAATGTTAAACAAAAAAGTCATAAACAGATTATGGTGGCGATCGCATAATTACTAGTGTCGCTTACTCTCTTTTGTAATCTTATTATAAATGAAGATTATGACATTCATGATGAAAATAATCTCGTATGATGCTTAAAACTTTACATCAACGATTCCTCGAAACCATTTCACAACAGACAAGTATATATGTCTACACTACAAAAGTCTACCCTTAACAGCTTTCACCTTAATTTTAATTCTCTTTTTGTAAACTTTTTTTTTTGCATAATCTTAGTTACAAATGTAGCAAGAGTGATGGAAAAGGTTACATTTGGGTTAGAGTTACACATAACTATTATCACTCTAGTAAAATCCATAAAACATCTCACTATTTATTTTCATTATTCTCGTATATTTATAAATAAAGTTAAAGAAAAATTGTTTGAAATGCACTAAATTGGAATTTCCCCAAAAATTATGTGGATGATTGATTGAAACATATCTGTAAAAAAATACTGTTTTTATGTAGATATATCTAATGTAACTATAAAAAGTAAATAAGAAAACATAACATATATATATATATATATATATATATACATAATTAAAATAATGTTTTTTGTTTTGAAAAACAAGATTCCTACATCAATTTATTTGTTTTTTTAATTTCAGTTTTAAAAGCTAAATAAAACATGTAAATTTTTTTATGATTGTATATAAAAACTAAAGTGACCAACATTTCTTACATCACAATCAATCATCTCCAATGTTCTTTAGATCTCTTCTACTTCTTTACCTTCATCAATTTCTGCAGTCTCTATAAAGCCTTATATAAAAAAAAATACTAGAAATAGAAATAATAAAGCGCAATTAGTTCCATTTTAAATTACTCTACTATTTTATAATATCTGAAGTTTTATATAACAAATAATCATTGTATTATTTTATTACTAAATTTCCATCTATAAATTTCAATCTTCAAAAAAAAAAAATGTTAAATAGAGAAAGACCACAAAACAAAACTTCACCCGCCTCTTCTCTCCTCTCTCAAAGTTTCTCTCTCCGTTTTAATGCCGGACGGAAACAAATCGGCCTGAGATTTCGGATCTCAACGTAAACACACTCCACCTCCTCCGTCATTACTCAAACCAGACGCAACAGTGTCATCAGCCATGTTAGGACGAGACGACGATCTGCAGGTTCGAACCATGAGCGGGAGAGGGAGCGTAGGCTCCACGAGTCACCGGAGCTTACCCGGAGCTTCCAAAAGCTTCAGAGACGTGTTTTCTCCTCCGGCGGACGAGGTTTTCGGGAATAGCAAACGGAGAGATGAAGATGACGCGGAGCTCCGGTGGGCGGCGATAGAGAGATTACCGACGTACGATAGGCTGAGGAAAGGGATGTTGCCGCAAGAGACGACGGTCAACGGGAAGGATAGGCTCGAAGAAGTTGACTTAACGAATCTAGCTCCTAAGGAGAAGAAACATCTCATGGAGATGATCTTTAAGTTCGTTGAAGAAGACAACGACAAGTTTCTACGTCGTCTGAGAGAAGAACTGACAGGTTTTTTTTTTTTTTGAATCTGTTTTATTACAAAACTCATGTCTTTTGTCTGAAAATTTTGGAATTTTTTTTAATTTTTTAAAATTAAAAAACAGAGTGGGTATTGAAGTTCCAAAGATTGAAGTGAGATATGAGAACATATCAGTGGAAGGAGATGTGCGTAGTGCAAGCAGAGCTCTTCCTACACTCTTCAACGTCACTTTGAATACACTCGAGGTTCTTACTTCATCTTCTTCGTTTGAGAGAAATAAAAAAAAAAAAGTTTGAGCAAAAAAAGTCAAAACCTAACTAACTTTACGGCTTGCTTCTTGGGACATAATTAAATGTTTCCTTTTATAGGATGAAACCTTGCGGGTCCATAATTAGAATATACTGTACTTTTTAAAAAAAATACTTGATGTGTATATATGTTAAAACTTTCTGAAAGTGATAACGACTTATGAAATAATATATATTCATTTTATTTCCCAACTTGCTTTTTTTGTTTTTGTTTTTGTTGGTTGATTTTGAAGTTTTACTTGTGTTATTTTGTAAATAGAGTATTCTTGGAATGTGCCACCTACTTCCATCTAAAAAGAGGAAGATTCATATACTTAAAGATATCAGTGGCATTGTCAAACCATCAAGGTAAATATTAAAGAAAAATGCTACAATATGGTCTTTGCTATTTTATAATTGAAAAATTATGGAGGAAGGAGATTTACATGAGTTACATTGTTTGTTGAAACTTTATCAGGATGACCTTACTACTTGGTCCACCAAGTTCAGGGAAAACAACTTTCTTACAAGCTTTGGCTGGAAAGCTAGATGACACCCTCCAGGTTTGTTCTCTCTACTCTCATATATATGTGTTTGTGTATGTGTGATTCTTGTGGTTGAGTTAACATTGGAAGTTGTAAACAGATGTCAGGGAAGATAACTTACTGTGGTCATGAGTTCCGAGAGTTTGTTCCTCAAAAGACATGTGCATACATTAGTCAACATGACCTTCACTTTGGAGAAATGACTGTAAGAGAGACGTTGGATTTTTCTGGACGCTGTCTAGGTGTTGGGACACGTTACCAGTTGCTCACTGAGCTCTCAAGGAGGGAGAGAGAAGCTGGTATAAAGCCAGACCCTGAGATTGATGCATTCATGAAATCTATTGCCATATCGGGGCAAGAAACTAGTTTGGTTACTGATTATGTACTTAAGGTAAAGCTTTTCTTGAGTCTTTATAGTACTAACAAAGTTTTTTAAAATAGAACTTTGTGCTTATATTTGGTCAATGCCAACTTGACAGATACTTGGTCTTGACATTTGTGCTGACATACCTGTTGGTGATGTGATGAGACGAGGTGTTTCTGGTGGACAAAGGAAGCGTCTAACAACAGGTAAAAAAATACTATGGAAGTATTACATATGTTCACTTTTGATATCATTACAATGTCCATAACTCTGATGACTCTTGTCTAAACTGAGCAGGAGAGATGTTGGTAGGACCAGCAACAGCTCTTTTCATGGATGAAATATCAACAGGGCTGGATAGTTCCACAACATTCCAAATCTGCAAGTTCATGAGGCAACTTGTTCATATCTCGGATGTTACAATGATTATCTCTCTTCTCCAACCTGCACCCGAGACATTCGAGCTTTTCGACGACATTATCCTGCTCTCAGAGGGCCTAATTGTCTACCAGGGTCCTAGGGAGAATGTTCTTGAGTTCTTTGAGTACATGGGGTTCCAGTGTCCTAAAAGGAAAGGTGTTGCAGACTTTCTGCAAGAAGTTACCTCTAAGAAGGACCAAGAACAGTATTGGAACAGAAGAGAACAACCTTACAGCTATGTCTCGGTGAATGATTTCTCAAGCGGCTTCAAGTCTTTTCACACCGGACAACAACTTGCTTCAGAGATCAGGACTCCTTATGACAAATCTAAAACCCATCCTGCTGCATTAGTGACAAAAAAGTATGGTATATCAAACTGGGAGCTGTTCAAGGCATGCTTTGATAGAGAATGGCTGCTTATGAAACGCAACTCCTTTGTCTATGTGTTCAAGACCGTCCAGATCACCATCATGTCCTTGATTACCATGACTGTCTATCTAAGGACAGAGATGCATGTAGGCACGGTGCAAGATGGTCAAAAGTTTTATGGTGCTCTGTTCTTCAGCTTGATCAATGTAATGTTTAATGGTATGGCTGAACTAGCATTCACAGTGATGAGGCTCCCTGTTTTCTACAAGCAGAGAGACTTCTTGTTCTATCCTCCATGGGCCTTTGCCTTACCAGCTTGGCTTCTAAAGATTCCATTGTCTCTTATTGAGTCAGGAATATGGATTGTTCTTACATACTACACTATTGGTTTTGCTCCTGCTGCTTCCAGGTACATTTGCTTGCTTCTAGTGCTCATGAATATCACTTAGGAACCTTCTTTATTGTCTCTTGAACTAACCAAACTTGTGTCCATTAGGTTTTTCCGACAGTTGCTGGCATACTTCTGTGTGAATCAGATGGCCCTTTCCTTATTTAGATTCCTTGGAGCCGTTGGAAGAACAGAAGTGATCTCTAACTCGGTCGGAACCTTCACATTGCTAATTGTTTTTACTCTTGGAGGCTTCATTATTGCTAAAGGTAAGCAGATGAACTAAGTAAAATATCATTTTTGGCTTCTGTCTATGAGATTGTTAAGTGAAACCATATTTTATATTCTTTTTCACAGATGATATCCCACCATGGATGACTTGGGCCTATTATATATCCCCTATGATGTATGGACAGACTGCTATTGTTATGAATGAGTTTCTGGATGAGAGATGGGGAGCTGTAAGTTTTCACCAAGCCTCCATTTTCTAGGCTTCTATTTACCTATTGTGATGGAATAACCTGTTGTGTTACATGTTGCAGCCCAACACTGATACTCGCATCGACGCGAAAACAGTTGGAGAAGTCCTTCTTAAGAGTAGGGGCTTCTTTACTGAGCCATATTGGTTTTGGATCTGTATTGTGGTGCTACTTGGTTTCTCTTTGTTGTTCAATCTCTTTTACATCATAGCATTGACGTATTTGAACCGTAAGTGCTCTTATTTCCAAAATTTTAGGCTATTCCAGGCTTTGTCAAAGTATCATTTTGTAGTTGACAAGATCTTGAAAATGTTTCTTTCCAGCTCTGAGTGACTCTAAAGCCACGGTTGTGGAAGAAGGTAAAGAGAAACATAAAGGGAATAGCCGTGGAACAGAAGGTGAACTCTTTGATTGTTCTATCTCTTCACACTACACTATGTGCCAAGGTCTCTACGTCTATGTTTCTGACTCTTATGAGAAGCTGCAGGTTCTTTTGTGGAACTCAGTAATCGTTCAAGTAATGGACCAAAGAGAGGAATGGTTTTACCTTTCCAACCACTTTCTCTTGCATTTCAAAATGTGAACTACTACGTGGACATGCCAGCAGTAAGTAAACTGTGTCTCATACATCTTCCTCTATGTTAGACTTCACCAATTGAGTTTCATTCATTGCTTTGTCTAAATATTGCAGGAAATGAAGGCTCAAGGGATTGAAGGGGATCGTCTTCAGCTACTAAGAGACGTTGGTGGAGCTTTCAGGCCAGGCATATTGACTGCATTGGTCGGTGTGAGTGGTGCAGGTAAGACAACCTTAATGGATGTCTTGGCTGGAAGAAAAACAGGAGGATACGTCGAAGGGAGTATTAGCATATCAGGCTACCCAAAGAACCAATCAACATTTGCTAGAGTCTCTGGTTACTGTGAACAGAATGATATCCATTCTCCACATGTTACTGTCTATGAATCCCTCATCTATTCAGCCTGGCTTCGCCTCTCAGCAGATATAGATGCCAAAACTAGAGAGGTAAGTAATTACTAATCACAAAGTTTCATTGTTGTCTCATTATAAAAAAGTAGTAACCTGATTTGTTTATTCATGTGATTGATAGATGTTTGTTGAAGAAGTTATGGAGTTGGTGGAGCTTAAACCACTTAGAAACTCTATAGTTGGACTCCCTGGAGTTGATGGTCTTTCAACAGAACAGAGGAAGAGGCTTACTATTGCAGTTGAATTGGTAGCTAACCCTTCTATAATTTTCATGGACGAGCCTACATCTGGTCTTGATGCAAGAGCTGCTGCCATTGTTATGCGTACTGTTAGAAACACTGTTGATACAGGAAGAACTGTTGTTTGTACCATTCACCAGCCTAGCATCGACATTTTCGAATCCTTTGATGAGGTTTGGAATATACTGTTGGTCAGATGGAAACTGTTGCAGAATGAAACTAATGGATGGCCTTTGGTTTAATGCAGCTTCTGCTGATGAAACGTGGAGGTCAAGTTATATATGCTGGAAGTCTAGGACATCACTCACAAAAACTTGTTGAATACTTTGAGGTGAATCATTTGTCTAATTCCTTCCCTTAGTTATATGAAGTTGAATATCCATTGAAGTAACCAATTGAATGTTAAAAATTGTTAGGTGGTAGTTAGACGATTTGTAGGGTTTAGTGTCTAACCGGGCGTCTAGGCACCCACTACACCGATTAATCGGTTAATAGGTGGATGGTTAAGCGCTGCTTATACCGATTTTTAAAACATTTAAGTAAACTAAAACTTTGTTTTTCAGGCTGTTGAAGGGGTTCCAAAGATCAAGGAAGGATACAATCCTGCGACGTGGATGCTTGATGTCACTACTTCTTCAATGGAGTCACAAATGAGCTTGGACTTTGCTCAACTATTCGCCAACTCATCTCTTTATCGGTATGTTAAAGAAAAACGTTACTACTAAGACCAGAGTGTTACTTACACTGTCCTAATCTGAACTTGGATGTCTACTTCAGGAGAAACCAGGAACTCATCAAAGAGCTAAGTACTCCACCACCTGGATCTAAAGATCTCTACTTCAGAACTAAGTACTCGCAACCGTTTTTGACTCAAACCAAAGCTTGCTTCTGGAAACAGTATTGGTCAAACTGGAGATATCCTCAGTACAATGCCATCAGGTTTCTCATGACAATAGTCATTGGAGTCATGTTTGGTTTGATTTTTTGGCAAACAGGAACGAAAATGTAAGCTTGCTTCCATATGTTCCATTTTATTAAACTATATCATCATATCAAATGTGATTGATTCATCTCAAAACCAAAAAAAAACAGTGAGAAGGAGCAAGATTTGAATAACTTCTTTGGAGCCATGTACGCTGCATTACTGTTCCTTGGTGCCACCAATGCTGCAACAGTTCAACCAGCAATAGCCATTGAGAGAACTGTATTCTACCGTGAGAAAGCTGCTGGAATGTACTCAGCCATCCCCTATGCAATCTCTCAGGTTAGCCATTGTGAATACTTTTATCTAATGTTATATCTTAAAACCACCAGAATCAGAACTCAGAAGAGGCTTAAAATGGTGTAGGTGGCGGTGGAGATAATGTACAACACGATACAAACTGGAGTTTACACGCTAATCCTTTACTCCATGATAGGATACGACTGGACATTGGCCAAGTTCTTGTGGTTCTACTACTACATGTTAACAAGCTTCATCTACTTCACGTTATACGGTATGATGCTTGTGGCCTTGACACCAAACTATCAAATAGCTGGGATCTGCATGTCCTTCTTCCTCAGTCTCTGGAATCTCTTCTCCGGTTTCCTCATACCAAGACCGGTAACATTCTTCACTAACTTACATAACCAATAATCAAATTTAAAGAGTGTAACTAACCCTATCATGTGCAACTGGAGCTGTTGAACATCCCTAATTCTAAAAAAATAATTTCAAAAAAAGAAATATATATAAATTTGTGACTAAACTTTATATTTTTAGTAATATTTCTAAATTTGTTCTATAATTTCAAAAGAAAAGCTAAACATATATATAAATGGAACTAGAAAGTTTTAAAATTATATCATTATTTTTTAAATATACTATAAATATTGTTGTGAACATGGTCTTTTTATATAGTTTGAGACAGTCCATGTAACTAACGTATAAGTTTTGGTGACAAACGCAGCAAATACCAATATGGTGGAGATGGTACTACTGGGCAACACCAGTGGCTTGGACGTTGTACGGAATCATAACATCTCAAGTAGGAGACAAAGATTCGATAGTGCAGATCACTGGTATGGGAGACATGAGCCTCAAGACGTTGATGAAAGATGGGTTTGGGTTCGAACATGACTTCTTACCAGTTGTAGCTGCTGTCCACATCGGATGGATACTGCTCTTTGTCTTTGTCTTTGCTTATGGTATCAAGTTCCTTAACTTTCAAAGAAGGTGATGAAGGAGAAGGAAGAATCTTTGTAGTATAGTGTGTTTTGAAAGTTGCTGAATTTCATGTAAATTTTCTTATTTTATTATATTTGTTTGTTTTTTTTTGGTCAGTAACGACAATAATAACAGCTTAACGTTACCAAATTATACTCTGATGCGAAATATGTATTATTTCTTTTTTCAAAACTATGTATTACCATTGGTGTATTCTATACTCTCTAGACTCTAGTGATTCTCATTGCAGCATTTCTACTATTGTTCTATAGCTTCATATGCTTCATTACAGATTCTACTTAGTGTTTGGCCTTGCTTAGTTCCAAAAACATAAATCTATTGGAGGTAAATCTGCGGAGAACTGTTACAGAATACAGGGAAAGCTTAAAAGAAAAGGGAAGAAGATAACAAAGGCCTCCCCTGTTAATACAGAGGAAATTTAAATAAGAACCCAAAACAAAACAGTGTTGTGTTGTGTTGGTTTTACATTGTTCAATGAAAGGCTGGCGTGGAAACACCAAGCTGATGGAGAACACTAGTTGGGGAAGTCGACGAGGAAGACCTCAGGGCTTCGGCCAACGGACCGCCCATTTGGTGCTGGTTGAGATGAGACCCTCCACTGCTCCACCAGCTGCTCATGTTTTGCTGGTCCCTTCCATTGTTATTGCTCCTACCTTCCTCTTCGTTGCCAGTGGACAGCTTCAGAGAGACATCTGAGGAAGAGTTTCCTGGCATGGAGATAGAAAGACAAGTAGCTGAGGTCATAGGGCTTGAACTATTGTCGGCTTCAGAGCGAGGCCAGTCGTCAAAGAAGTGCCTCAAGGTGTGACCTCCATCTGATGTATTGTTGCCAAATCCATTATGAGACTCGTAAGGTCTCTTGTTGTTGGCGTTGCTCTCTTGCTTCATCTCTGAACAACTGTTAACAGAATCCACATCTCATGAACTGAGTCACAGTGGGTGAAAAGAAAAGCACAAAGCAAGATTCCACAAACCCAACAACATAGTTGGAACCCTTTTAAATAGTTTTAAGATAATTACTTAAAAAGCAGCTTTCTAATGCAGGTTTAGTTCATAGATATTTATTAAATGAGTTTTGTATCATGTGATCTGTGTGTGTGTGTGGATAGGGGAGGTGGGTGCAGAAGAATCTAAAAGCTTTAACTTTTCTGCAAGATATGAGACATGTATGGGTCAGCTTTCACTAAGGTCCTACCATTCTCCTTTGTTCTCTATCTAAAGTCTCTCTCTATTTCTTTCTATTTTCTCTGTTTGTAAAGTCTCACAGCTAGCTTCAAATAATAGATTCTACCAAATTTAATGTCATCATTATCTCTCAAGCCAACAAACAAACAAAAACCCTAAAATTTATAAGGATGTCTCTCAGTTTCCAACATTTACCCTTCTCTCCACCACAATACATTTCACATTCAGTACACAAACCTAAGTAGTGTATCATCAGTTTCATAGTTATTAATTAAACATCAGAATCAATCTTGCCTTACTCTTAAATCTTTTGCCAGATTAGATTTGGACTCAGTTATCATTCAAAAAAAAACTGTCTCATATTTCATCAGAAACAACTGTCTCAAGTCTTTATTATGTGTTTAATGATTTGACCAACAAGAACAACAACTTAAACAGACAAGAAAAACAGTGTCTTTTTATTACCTTTGACTAAGGTTGAGAAGTTCAGATGAAGAGTTGGAAGAGCCAGAAAAGAAGAAACAAGGAGACCCTCCTTGACCCACTTCCTCACCACCGCCAAAAGCAAACGAAGTTGTTGTTGGAGCTGGTGGGGCTGCAGCAGCAGCCATGGTAGTGGTGGTGGTGGCGTTGACGGTTGGAGTTTCCACAGGCTTTCTTGAACGGTTGCGGCCACGGTGCATGTGGCGCTCGCAATACTTGTGGCCAGCGAAGACGTCTCTTGAGCATCTCCACTTCTTACCATCCGTTCTCCTGCATCTCCCTGGCTCAGGATCCATAGCCCCCCTCCCCAAATACCCTGCTTTGCCATATCACAGATCAGATCATGAACAGCTATCCTACAAACTATATAGGCACAACATGACAAAAGAAAAAGCCATCACATGCTTTCTTCAAGATTTGCAAATCAAGATAATACTAAATTGAAAGTCTGATCTTGGGAACACAACTCCAACAGCACAAAACACATGCATCCCATAAAATAATAGATTTAACTTTCTCTTTAAACAAGGAGAAGTGAATTAATAAAAAAAAGAGATAAAATGAAACCAAGAAAGGAGAGAGAGAGAGATGTGGACTCACAAGCAGGCTGGTAATGAGGGAGGTGTTGGTGAAGGAAGTAGGAAGGAGATAGATGGAGAAGACTTTTCTTGATGGGTAAAAGGAGCTCTTGAGGAACAGCAGCTCCAGCCAACATGTACCTGTAGATCAGTGCCTGTAGTTCAAGCTCTTGCCACTGTGCCCAGCTAAAGAAGCTCCCCATCTCTACAATGAAAGCAAAACAAAAGGAATAAGACACACACCCACATCAAAATCAGCAACACTCATATCATAAGATTGAGTGAAAAGTCCATCTCTAAGTTTCAGAAAGACTCACTGGGGAACCTGGCAGAAGAATCATGAGAGAAAGAGGAGAGCTTGGAAGGTGTAGGATCAGGGGTAAAGAGTGGAAGAGCAGTAGAAGCTGCTGCAGTTTGGGGTTGAAACTGATCAAAAACATGCTTTTGTATCTTAGCTGCAGAAGGCTGTTCTTCTGGCTCTGTCTGCACCTGCTGGCTTCTCCATTGTTTCAGTTGCAAATCCATGAGATGGAGAGAGAGTGTGTTGGCTGCTTTTTGGATAATTGGTTTTACAACCTTTTTGTTTTGGTTTTTCCAGGGTGTGATTTAATAGCTAGCCTATGGCAACAAACAGCAAAGTCTTGTTAGGGTTGTGACTAGCAAAAGAAGAAAAGAACAACTTTTTCCCCTTTCAGCTTTGTTCTTTGTAGTCAGTTTCTGTATCTGAGCTTCTTCTGCAGATAGAGAGAGAGAAGGGGAAAGAGGTTTTTATTAGAGAAAAAAAGACAGTGAGACAAGACATATGGGGGGAGAAAAACTATACAGTAAACAAGAATATAACTTTATTAATTGGGTTCACAAATCTTCATTAAATCTCATATTATTATATAGTTTTCAGCATTAAACTATTATTAAAAGAAGTCAGAAAACCCAGAAAGAACCACACTGCAAGATGAAGATGGAGAGATAATAACCTGCAGTTTTTCTGTCTTCCTGCCTTGGAAATACCACTTGCATATTATTAATATCTCCATTTGATAATTAGTATTCTCTCCTTTTTAATTAGTTTATTGAACAAAATAATAGTGTCAGTAATGAGATATCTGATTACATAACTTGATTTTGTTCATGGATTATTTTAATGAGTGAGCGTTACGTCAGATATAATTTGCAATTGCATTTGTGGCGACAAACCGAACTACTTTAAATTTGAGTTAGTATATTATTTTGTTAATTTCCTATTTATTAATCATACGGCATTGAATGTACTTTCCACTTTTTTTTTTCCTATTTTGACCTATTTAAATTGTTTAGCCTCGTCTATATTTCTTAGACTAGAATTAGAATGGTAAAAATACACACTTACTGAAAAAATGTTAGTACTATTACTATTAGGTGGCATCAAAAGTAACTGTGTGATTTCAAGATCTGGGAGGGATGCTTTACGTTAGAAATGGTATCATCACCGGCCGGTCCCGGGTTTGGAGGATTATTTGGGCCAAAGACTCATACACCTTCCGATTATCAAAAAAAAAAAAAACAAACGGTAAACTTATTATTGAGAAAGCTTATAGTCTATATAGCCAATTGTTTGAAAGCCATGTTCTTGTATGGATTAGAAAACTCCATACAGTAACAGTTTTATACATTTAGCCAACCAAATTACTAGTTAAAAGTTTTATCTATTTTGTTGTTAAACTCACCATTCAATAAGAATGCTTCACTATATGCTATGTGAATATGTCAGTTTACTCTTTTTTTGCGGCCCAAAATTAGTCGGTTGAAAGTTTTGGTTCTTGTGGGGTTTGTCAACGGTTTGATTTTGTTTTCTATATACAAATTCAATTTGGGGGTTGGTTTAGGTTTTACAATCGGTTCGACTCAATAAAATTCACCACTCGAATGGGGTGAGAGAGAGAAGTAATAATGAGGAAAGAGAAGAAAAGAAACTGGTTGGCTGTGTCAGAAAACTCATGAAGTGGGAAAAAAGCATAAAAAGTGAGTAGTAAAAACAAGTGGGTGGTGAGGGTTTCTCTCTATTGCTGTGACTCATCTTCGATATGACTACTCATAGTACTCTTTTCTTTTTTACCCCTTTGTTTCTTAATTTTACCTCTTTAACCTCTAAAATCTTTAATATTGTTTACTCATTCTCTAAAAACATTTTCCTCTTCACTCTATAATTTATTTTATTTAAAAATAAAATAAAAAAAAAATGAAATAATAAATAAAAATAAAAGTAATATTCTATATATGTAATAATATTTTATTTTTTATTCATCATTACATTTTATTTTTTTATTTTATTGTGGAGTCAATTATAGAGTGGAAATATAAATATTCTAAATAAACAAAAATATCTACAAATTTTAATTCGATACTTATCCGTTTTAGCTTATTGAAAAAAATCAGATATTTTTAATCTTATAAAAAAAAAAAATACTAATATATGATTCGCATTTAGTTCATTGTGGTTTGTTTTTAATTATTATTCTACAATTCCCGATCTTACAATTTTCTTATTCCATCTGCAGCAAACAAGATCTTTCAACTTAGAAAAACATCCTTGTAAATATCGTGTATATATGTATATGTTAAGGAAGTAATAACCTAAGAAATCGATAAATAGGTAAGAAAATAGTAAGTAGCTTTCTCTTTTTACGTCGGCAGGAGAAGAGACGTTTGTTTATGTCAAAGCTTTCGTTAACATGCATCTATCTATTTTGTTTTCTATCAAACTATCTATCTTACGAGTTTTATTTTTTGTTATATAGTACAACAAATCTGAAATGAAATTGTAAAGTATAAAATTTAGAGGAAGGACACAGAATAAGAAGGAAGAGGCAAACGAGGGCGAGAGAGTTCACATGTCCAAGAGAAGACAAATACGTTTCCCTGACACAATCTGTCAGACACTTATTTTTATTTTCTAAATTTCTTCATTTTATAAATATATATATATATATAATATATATATTATTATTATTATTGTATGAGAAAAAAACGTATATTATTATTATTATTATTATTTAATATTACAAACAAATTGTCAGAGTCAGTCCATGTGGGTCCTACTTTTTCTTCGGACATAACTCTTTTAATTATTATTTTTTGTAGTAAAAGGCAAGTCACGCCGGCACGCGAGGCCTCACGTGATCCCACGTGCTTTATTATTCCCTCTCTCTATTTCTTTTCTGTTTGGTTGGTTAAAGAATTTTAATTTTTTTTCAAAATTACCGAATCATCTTTTTAAGTAACGTTAGGGCATCATTATCCCTAGAACCCCTAATGGGATTCTTAAATTTTTTTTTTACTGATTAAAAAAAAAAAAAATGAACTAATCGCGGGTGAATTTTTTTTTTACTGATTAAAAAAAATAAATAAATTAATCGCGGGCCGCCACGTATCAGTGGCGTCCGCAAACAGTATAAGAAACTCTCTAAAACCGATTCTTATTTAGTAGTTTTCAGAATGAGGTCCGTGAACAGTGCAAGAAACCTTACAACATTTTTGTGTTTTTCTTTCTTTCTCACGTGTTTTAAAATTAGCGAAAGACGAATCTAGACGTCTCCGATGCAGTTCTAGCGGTCCATAATTACCTAAGCATATACCTAGATTTGTAAATGTAAATCCTAATATCGACTATTGGTTAGTATAAATTTAATCACACACACAAAAGACAGGCTATTACCAAACTTGGACCAGGAAGTGTTTTTAATAATTTAAAAGAGAAAAAGAAACAAAAAAAAAGTAAAGAATAGATCTTTCCGGTGAGAGCATACACACACACACATGACACAAGGTATCTAAGGGCATGACCGCACGTGTCGACATGCACAATGTTCTAACATGTGATCTTTTAATAGTTTGATATTATTGTAGGTTTTAAAAGCTGAAAAGAATCCAATGCAAAGACTACTTTGCCTTCATGTTTTGTAAATTAGTATACTAAACACAAGTTGCTTCCCAATGAGATCAACCATCTAGTATAGGTCTACTTGAGGGTTATATAAATCAAAATTATCATGTGAAATTATTCCAAAAAGAACATTAGTTTTGTTTTGTTTTAGAAAAAAAGTTTAATGTATTAGACCCGTAATTACTCCAGATCAAGGATCAAAAACAGGTTAATTAGTTTACTTTATGTCAGCGAACTTCGAACTTAAGATTTTGAAAATCACTCTATTTCGAAGATACACTACAAGTACATAAAATGAATAACATTTATTTGTGCTATAAGCTTTACGAATATTGCAGAGTTAAAATTACATTGCATCCGAGGTTTTTGCCACACTGATGCATGTCATTGGTCGTATAGTACACCTGAGTCGAGAAGGTGTAGCAGCCAATATTAGCCACAAGCTTATGATAGGCAAAAACTTTTTTGGGTGTAAACCATATGAGCTGGACATGATTAAAGCTTATTTGGACTTTAAGAGCATAGGCCCATGTACAGAGCAGCATATGGTTTGTAAGTGAACCTGTAATATATAGCCCAGTCCACAAATGACTTTACTATTGAAGCTTAGTCGTATTCCGCAATAAGACCTTTGTTTAAGGCTTAGTATATAATATACTTTTGAGCTATCTGTATAACGTTCAATTAAATTAATTGGTTTTTATTAGGCCCAATACGTTTACGCATTTAGGATAATTTTCTTATTTTCTGGTAAAAACCTTGAGTATCTTTTTTTTTGCACAATGAGTTCTACAATGAACGCACCATTTTATTTAATTAAGTTTGTAAAGTCAAAAATTATGTTTTTATTTTCATAGTATGATTAACTTCGTCCACTATCAACCACTAATCATACTTTAAAGAAACATTTTAAAAATATCCAGATCATTACATTCGTAAATATACATGCCTTCAGTTTCATTTAAAATTCATTTCTTTTGGAAGTTTCTATTTGGTTCCTTCCACAGCCGAATTCTTCTGCATAGTATTATTATCAATCTAATCTTTTTTTCTTTTTGAGAATATTTTGTCCACATATTCACGAATAGTATATAGTTTATATTTTTGTTTCATCTGAATATATTCATTATATTTCCAACAATATATCACTATTGCAATATTAAAATTTTCTTGTAGTGATATGATCTCTCCATCAAAGGGCATGGGTTTTCTTTCTCGCGAAGTGGGCGATTGAGTACTTTGTTTTTCTCTCTTTTTTGTTCGTGAGAACAATTATCAAGTAATAAATTATCATACGATGACAAGAAAATGTCAGTATAACTTGTTCTGCTGATTAGAGGATGATGATTGTTCCATTGTCGTCGAATAAGAGGTTTTATATATGTGGTGATGCAATCAGTGAATGTATGAGTGATGTCACTGTAGTCGAGGGAACATACTTTTTATGGTGCCATAGGATTCGCTATAAGAAGTGTAAGATAGTCGTATAGATGTTATATAAACAGCTGGTTCATATAGTATGTTTTGTCAACGTTCGCATATTGTATGTGTATATATTGTCAAATTATTTGATGTCCTATGTTTTGAATATTTGAAGCTGTTTGTATTATATGTAAATATTTAATGGAGAAAAGAACAAAATCAATAAAGTTTGCTCACCAGTTAATTAGGATTATTTTTTTTCGAAAAAGCTTTCATAAATTAGTTAGGATTATTGGGTGGCACTTGGTACGTAGCTCGGTCATTTTGGCTCTCTTTAAATTTATAAATCAAATGGTGATCTGTATTTGCATATACATAAATACATGTCGTAGCAAAACAGCAAAACTTAGACTATCTGTTTTAATCAACATAGTGTTTTTTAAAAGAAAAATCAATATAGTGTTCTTATTTTATACATTTTAAACGTTTCTACTTTTGTTTCTAGCCTTCTTCCTGTCCAAGCTATGAGTATCAGTTACTCGGTTTTGTTTCTTAACCGTTCTTTTAAGAGAAAGCTAAATCGCTTATATAACAAGAGATATACGATGCCATGCCATGATAGGAACATGTTACAAATCTTATTTAATCAAGTTCTACACTATTATTCTTGTTTCCCTTGCTTTATGGATTTTTCATAAATCTTTCGTTCTAACTGATAGAAATATAAATCTTATATACAAAAGAGAAATCAGGAGAGAATTTTTTTACAAAATGATGTTGGCCGTCCAACCATCTATCCTTTTCCAAATACAGATTTTTCATTGGCTTGGAATGATAAAAACAGTTTAAGTGAAGTAGATCATGTAGATTATGTAAATCAAGTTGAATATGTGTATATCAAGTAAATAAGTGGAACAAAAGTAGACTAATTAGATCAAACAGTTTATTATAATTTTGAATAATAAAAACTGTTGAAATAAAGTAGATGATATATTTAAATAATAAAAATTACAAACAAAACTATATTTTCAAGGGTTCGATAAATTTACTTTTTACAAATTTAAAACTTATTTTATGTAATTTTATTCAAAATTTTGGAGATCATAAACTAATGTTTGACTAGCCTATGTGCATGACCGGCCTTCAACTCTTATTTTCCACTACTCCATTAGACCAAGAACATCGGGGTATCCAGCCCACGGTTCTTGTTTATTTTGGGCCCAAATTAAAATAAATAATCGTGTGAAAAAAGAGAAACGTTTGTAGAGTTAGAAGCTTTCTGTGAAGTCCCGAGGAGACACGTGGCAGGTCCGGATTGGCTAACCGAGTGGGAAGACGAAACACGTTTTTGGGTGTCGATTCATTTGGTCCGGGTGGTTTTTTCTCTCTCGCGAAAAGGCGATTTTGCTAGGGTTCTTCAAATCTCCATTGCCACCTTGTTCAAAATCGAAACTTAGGAACCCTAATCCGTCTTCTGTTACTTCCCCTCTGCCTTCCTCCGTCGCTATTCACAAGCATCTTCTCTAGATTCTCTACCTCCCAACACTTACCTCACTTTCTCTGCAGCAGCTACAAGAGCTCTAATCTCTCTTGCCTTGCTTGAATGGCGTCTTCTTCTTTTTGCTATTATGGAGAAAACAAATTAATCGACCTTGCTTTTCCATTAATCAGAGGGAATCAAACTTTGGGAGCTGCTTCCAAGATCAACGAACAACGCTCCCATGAATGAAGATTATGTGTATGTAAGAAAGGGAATGATGGCATCAGGTCTTAGCCGAGCTGTTCCCGTTTAGAGAGATATCGAGCATGTTGATGCTTATCTCTTTCCTCCATGTAGATTCTTGCTATAATTTTTCCCAACTCTTAAATTAGATACAAAGATAGCTTTTCCTAACTAAAGTTGTCATCTTTTGATTCAGGGCTAGCATAAAAACTTGTGCTTTGCTTGGATTGCTTCACTGTTGTTAGTTTTAGAGTTTGAAAAGTATTGTAATCTGATTTGCGTAATGATCATTTTGCAGGTTACCTGAGTTTCAGAGAAAAGAACAGACTTTGCAAACAGAAGCTACAACTCTCTCAGCCCAGCTTACTCTTTTGCAGGTTTGTTTTGAGTCAGTCTAAACTCCTAGATGGCCTTTAGGGATTTTATATTTTTTCATGATGATAGATTAGTTTTGCTTTATGATGGTAGATTAGTTTTGCTTTTGTGTTGAACTTTAGTGTTGTATGATAGAGAGTTAACCAAAATAGTTTTTGGTTGTGATAAATACTTGACATGTGTTGTTGGATCTGGTAAAGGAGTTTCAGACACTCCCCTAACGCTCCATGTGAAGAAGGCTGGTGTTCCAGATATTACCATGGTTGATTTCCCTGGGATAAATCATTTTCCAGTGAACTGGCAGCCAGAGAATATATATGTGAATCGAATCTTGCCTTTGTTTGTTTATATGTGAATTGAATCTATGTATACATGATATTGTGATAGCAGAGCTTGCTCCAACTCACCCAGTCCGTCTAGGTGTGCACTGAACTTCTCTGTGTTCTAGTACGAGATCCTAAACTCTCTTGATCGCGCCTGCAGACTCGTTGAACAGCTACTTGAATCCACTAATCTATCAAAACTCATCACTTGATGTATTGTTGTATTGTTTTCTTCACCTAAACACTTTGCTAAAGACATAATGATGTTGGTTTGATTTTCTGTTTTCTTTTTTATTGTAATAAAATGTTTGTAATTTTCAATAAAATTAATAAAATGTTTTTTTAAATTTTATTAGGTTTCATTTTCAATTGTTATATGTTTTTTTTAACTCATCTTAATTTATATTTACTTATTAAAATAATTTATTTATTACCTAAGAACTCTCTAAAAAGTCCCACCAATATTCAACACTTTTCCAAAAACTTCTTAACAAAGTTCTTCATGACAACTTAATAGTAAAATATTCTAAGAACCTTTAAAAAAGTCCTAGCAATGTCCTTGCTCTTAGACTCCTTCGTTTTTATAAACTAAATATTAGATGAAGGCAAATAGTCTCATTAAATAATGATTCACCTTTTTCACAACAAATAATGATTCACCCTAACAACTAACAAGTAACAAGCAATCACCCCAATAGCTAGCTCGGCCATTATAATAACTCCTGAAAGGCTTAGTTGTTCTAAAGCCAAATCATCAAAACAAAATAGTACTAGTCGCAAAGAGAAGGTGTAGATGACGGGGATGACTCAGTCGCAGATCAACGGCGGAGACGGAGCCAACACAATGGCAGAGCCTCCTTTGAACAATGAAATGATGTTTAATAGGAGCCTGAGCACCGGCAGCTGTTTGTCAAAGGAAGATGAGGAGATGACTCGTACAGCGCTTTCAGCGTTTAGAGCTAAGGAGAGTGAGATTGAAAAGAGGAAGCTGGAGGTTCGTGAACGTGTCCAGGCTCAACTTGGTCGGGTCGAAGAAGAAACTCGCCGCCTCGCCACAATCCGCGAGGTTTCTTCATTTTTTTTTTCTCTCTTAAATATAAAGTTTGACGCTATAAACCAAGTTGGTCCTATAGTTTATGATTGGTGGCTTTTCACTGCGATTTTAAACATGGTTTATTAGACGTTTTAGATGCCTTACATGACAGGAATACACATCACTCCACATAAAAAAAGATAGACGTTTTGTTTATGTTTGGTTGTGTAATGAATGATGATGGTGTGTTATGTACAGGAGCTTGAGTCTCTTGCAGATCCCATGAGGAAGGAAGTTTTGCTGGTCCGCAAGAAGATTGATAGCGTTTACAAAGAGCTCAAACCATTAAGTTACTCCGTTCAAAAGAAGGTGAATAACTATTATTCGTTTAAGATTAGTGCCATTTTATTTTGTCTAGCAATCACCAAACTAAACCATATGATTTATTTATATTTGTTTTATAATGGGAATGAAACAGCAAAGGGAATACAAAGAAGCAGTTGATGCATTCAACGAGAAGAATTTGGAGAAAATTCAGCTGATCACCAAACTCATGGAGGTTAGTTTCATGCTCTTATCTAAGTTAATGATTCGTCGGTATGTATACTTTTGCATAAATGGTGTCCATTTTCTTGAATAGTTGGCTGGAGAAAGTGAGAATCTAAGGTTGAAGAAGCTTGAAGACCTGAGCAAGAGCATTTAGAATGTCACAAACACATGCATGACAAAGATCAATCAAGAACTTATTGAGTTTGTGTCATGGTTCATTGTGTGAATTGTGATGTATATCATCTTTCTTCTTTTGTGAAAATGTGAAATTTGTGGGGATGTGTTTTTAATTTATAAATACTACATACTTTTTTTTTGTGGATATTTAGAGGACCGAAGTCCAACCGAATAATCCATTTGAGGCATGTCTATGGACGCTAGACATATCCTAATTACTCGCAATGAGAATTAGATATTCATATCGTCTGACCACACAAACGAATAAATCTGAATTTGATAGATTTCGAACCTGGGGGTGCTTAACACCTTTTCAAGTCCGCCTTACCATTCGAACACGCTTGTGTGGTTAAACTAAATACTGCATACTTGCATGTAAAAAAGTTTTCATTCTTACACAAATCTTCATAGCACCTTCTCACGTGATTTTTCTTATGTTTCATATAACGTCGTCTTCCCCATGCAAACAAACCAAATTATCTTGTTTAAGTTTCACTGTAGCTTAGAACGAATTTAATATTAATGTCGATTTAAGGGTTGAAATTATATTCTATTATTATGCAAAACTTATCGATAAATACATACACATAGCCACATAAACATTGGTACAAATTATTTGTTCATCTCATCAAATACCAAATGGAACCAAACCAAGCAAGAAAGTTTGCATGGCCTTCAAACTTAGGTACATAAGAGCAAGTGTTTTCGCACAAATGATGTGAAAATTACTTAACCAAGATGGCATATAGCAATCTAAACTAGCATAGTACAGAGGATTTCGAGATATTGCCATCAGAATGTTCTCACTTATCAGGTATTAAATATAAAATGTGCCATCCATTTTATGGGCTTGTGTTTATCCGTTATACTATTAAACTCCTTGCACCCAACCTTTGTTAGGGCCCAACAAATGTTTTTAGCTATCAATGTAAACATCCATTAACATTCAATTAGTGGACATGTGATTAAGCCGAATCACTTCCAGTTCCACCTCTTGGTGGCCTACTTACAATCTTTCGTTTACTTATTTGATAATTATACAATTTAAAATCGTTTGTTTAGTTAAGCTTTATTTATTTACAATTTTCTCATTTTGAATATAGCATAGTCCAATCAATATGATATTTTAGTATTTACTCGCGAATGAGATTATTTCAATAAGTTTACGTGTAGTTACTCCATTAGTCTACCTGTAGAATGCAAAATGCAATTATACTTGACAGGCATTGCCATAAATTTGTACGAGATGTCTTTGGACGCAATAGCTATGGACCTGGTCAAGTCAATGGCAGGACATGAGACTAAATTCTCAATGATTTTGTTGACAAATTATTAACTCTACAAACAAATATCAATGATTTGTATTTATAATAAACTATGTTTTTGGGTGTTCTTCAGCCTGTTGATTAATAAACATGTAGTTTTTGTTTTGATGAGATGGAAAGTAGTTGAAGTTATTTTAGAAAAAGCTTAAGAGGATTTGATGAGTCGTGCTTGCTTTGTATGTACAGCTATGACGTTTATTGTTTAATCCATATATAAAAGTGATTCAACTAGAATTCGATTTAAAGATAGTTTGGTTTCTGGTGGTATCAAAGAGAATATTTTACATTCGATTATATTATAAACTACAGGTATGCTATGAAAATAAAATAAATTTCCACATATGATTGGTTGAACATGGTTGTCACTTGACATATGATTAGGTCATTTTTTTTTTGGAATAAAGGGTTTACGATTAGGTCATTTCTTGGGTTTGCTTATTTTAACAAATAAAAAAGATTGCAATCTTAACAATAGCAAATTGTATTCCAAAATTCCATCAATAGTTTAACATATTATTATAAATTTATAATTCTTATTTTACTCATTTTTGCTTTTGCTTTACAGGCAGCCCTCTTATTTACTAAAGATAGTATTTCAATTCCATTTAATTAAAAATACAGCTCGATTTTTTTTTTTGTAACGCTCCTTGATTAAAATACAGCTCCTTAAAATATTACTAACAAAGAATAGTCGATTCCTTAAAAAACGGTCGTAAGACGACTAATAACATGATTAAGTATAAGATTAGGTTAATAATGTAATTAAACGCTGTGATTAATCATTTAAAACCAAACACAGAAACACCTTTACACAAAAGACAACCCGAAACCCACTTACAATCCAGACACGCCTCCGCCATTAAAAACACCACACAAGCTTCTTCTTCTTCTTCGAATCAGCGACAATAGGTTTACTCGAAGAGCCCCACCGTAACTCCACTGAGGATTCGAGTTCTTGCTTTGGTTTAAGGAAGAAGAACACCAAGGAGAAACCGAAGATGACTCAGACCAACGCCGGAGCTTCAACCGAAGCCTCCGCCGCGACGACGGAGACGCTTCCTCCTCAGCCGCAGAGAAACGAGATGGTTTTGCACACTGGAAGCTTGAGCTTTAGCAGCCATATGTCGAGAGAAGACGAGGAGATGACTCGTTCTGCTCTCTCTGCGTTTAGGGCTAAAGAGGATGAGATTGAGAAGAGGAGGACGGAGGTTCGTGAACGGATCCAAGCTCAATTGGGTCGGGTCGAGGAAGAAACCCGACGACTCTCCACCATTCGTGAGGTTAGTTTCTACCCTCTCTTAGAGAAAGATGTCTCTTTTAAGTTGCTCTGTTTCCTCTGTTTTTAAGATCTAGGATTGGTCAAAGTGAGAAGAAATGTTTTGACTTTTGGACATGAACAGTTTGGTCTTGATGGGGGGTTATGTAAAGATGGTTACTTTTGTTGTGGGTCTTATGCAGGAGCTTGAGTCTATGGCAGATCCTATGAGGAAGGAAGTATCTGTGGTTCGTAAGAAGATTGATAGTGTTAACAAAGAACTCAAACCTTTAGGTTCCACTGTTCAAAAGAAGGTACACACACACACACACACACTCTTTGATCTTTAAAGCTAGAGACTTTAACAACTGACTATATTTTTGGATGAAACAGGAAAGGGAATACAAGGAAGCACTTGACACATTCAACGAGAAGAACAGGGAGAAAGTGCAGCTGATTACCAAACTCATGGAGGTTAGTTCCGAGCTCTCTCTCACTCTCAACTTTAGATTCCTAATTTGCAGAGGTTTGTTTATTTTATTGCATGGTATACATAAATGGTGTTTGGTTTTCTTCCTTGGGGAGATGGAACAGTTGGTAGGAGAAAGCGAGAAGTTGAGGATGAAGAAGTTGGAGGAGCTGAGCAAGAACTTAGAAGGAACCGTGTGAACTAATTGGGTTTAGGATCATCTTGGTTCTTTGTGTGATGTACCTAGTTTTTACATTTTTTCATATTGTAACATGTGTGATTTTGGGTGCTTTTTATTTTGTTAGTTCTGAAAAATCTTTGGGGGTTGGTTTGTAAAATTTGTGGGTTCTCTTATTTTTTTATTAACCAAGTTAGGGAGTGTGAAATGGGAGATTCTTACTTTCTTAGGATACTGAAACTCATCACAGTGAATTTGTTTTTCTTTATGTTCTTGCTTCTCAGTAATTTTTGAATTTGTCTTTTCTTTTCTTTTTCCCAAGAATTTATTTTATTTTATTTCAAATTGTTTTTACTGTCTTTTTTTCTCTCAAAGTCACTCGTTTGCAAAGACATGATAGTATCTCGCGTGTTCTTTTGAATCTAAAAGCTGCCGGAACGATCACCTGGGATTAGTATTGTCACTTAGCTCAATGTATTATTCTCAATCAAAAGATTAGA
>CAJHQQ010002322.1:0-67473 GCA_905132885.1 Moricandia moricandioides
AACCAATTGGAATCTAGGGGTGGGCACTTTACCCGATACCCGAAGCCGCACCCGAACCCGATCCGAAAAACTCGAACCGAAATCCGAACCGAAGTAGTAAAATACCCGAATGGATATTAAATTAGGTGAGATTGGATATCCGAACCCGAACGGGTAATATCCGAATCCGAATGGATATCCGAAAATAACCGAACATATGTATACATACCTTATATTTTTAGTTTACATATCTCAATTTATTTAAAATATTTATATATTGATGTTATACATACTTTAAAATCACATAATATACATATAATTACGAATAAAATGATTTGATGCTCACTTTAAATGTATGACAAGCTTTGTGTTTCATGCATTAACAAAAGTGATATCTAAATTTTTAAAATAATAACGAAATTAGTGTCTTTTTTTTTTGAAATGTTATCTCCAAATATATTAATCATTCAATCTATCAAAAATAAAAAATTAATTAAGTGAAATTTATATTTTTATATACAAGAAACTTAGAAATGAAAATTTTAATTTTTTTTCTTTCAAAATGTAAATATCCAAAAACCCGACCCGAAATAACCGAACCCGAACTAAAAATACCCGAACCCGACCCGAAGTACAAAAATACCCGAACGGGTTCTATACCTCTATACCGAAATACCTGAAAATTCGAAATACCCGATCCGAACCCGAACGGGTATCCGAACGCCCACCCCTATTGGAATCTATATATCTTTAAAAAAAGAAGTTATGAATGAGCTTTCCTCATGATTAGTGCTACTACAACATAAATCTATAAGGAATCTCTTGTGTCATGATTAAAACTATTTCATTATTTATCAAAAACGATAATGCGCAGGTTAATTACATCTGATGAAGAACGCACCGAAGAAATAAAGCTGCAACTGCAAGTGGTGATAGATAGATAGGACTAATGTCTGAGTCGACTTACACCATTTATATATCGACAGACACATTCCAAAGTGATGTTCCGACCAATCACCAACTACTCGAATCTGTTCGCCATATCTAACACATCTTCGTCTTCTCTTATCCTTCTATTTAGTAAAACATTGTTTTTTTCTACCGTAGTTTAATTACTAACTTCATTTAAATTCCTTTCTCTTCTTTAGATTGTAATATTAAGTAACTTCCTTTTTTTCTGAGAAATACTCTAAGAGCTAAAAAAAGTTTGTCATCAAAATAATATTTTAAAAAAAAATTTAAATAGATTTTATTAAAAAATGTAAATATTATATATATATATATATATTTTTGAATTAATTAATCTAAACTTATTGGGTAAAATTTTGAAGTTAAAGTTTAAAATTAAAAAATAATATTTTAAAATAAAAAAATTATTTTAGTTATTTTTTACAAAAAAAGAATTATGACTAAAACTAAAAAAATAGTTATTTAAGAGATTTACCATTTTATATTAGGAAACTAAATTCTAGAGAGATTTTAGTCAACAAAATTTATGAATATAAATAACTACGAAAAATATGGCAGATTAGTATTCGAGAGGTTTCTTCTAATTTTGAACTACTAGATGTTTCTCATCATATTATAAAATAAGTCTTGACTTGAGTCAAACTCAAATACCATCTCATAAGTCAATATCACCATAGCTGCAACATTTAGCATCTGCATATCCCAAATACCAGTGTGTTTCTGGCTCTCCTCTTTCTCGTGTCTCATGTCCATATATATATATATTATTCTAGATACCGTATTATATCATATGTTCATATCGACAGAAACCCATTATTGGACAAACAAGGCTAAGTAGTTTTTTTGGCTAAACTTGACTTGTATTTTTGAAAATTAGAACCTAGTTTTTAGTAAATTAAGACCCTAACGCCTTAAGAAAAATAAAAGTCCATGTATAATTAAAAGCACTCAGAGCAATATTGCTCTGAGCCGGCCTGAATGAACATACACGTAGTGAAGTTATTGGTGTTTAACTCTATGTTAATGTACTTATTTTTCGACTCAAACTAATTGGAAATATGTGAACTAGTACAAGCTATTATATCATATGTGAAAATCATTATAATTGCTTAGAATTTTCTTAAATAGTTTTTTTTAAAGTTTTTGTCACAAAATAATCATCAATAAAAAATGATTGAAATAATTTTTTTAAAGACTATTTTTGTGACAAAAACTTTTTTAAAAACTACCTTAGAATATTTTAATAATTGCAAGAATATGAATTAAGTGGACAACAAGACGAGAAATTAGAAACACTGTTTATAGATAATAGATTACACCAGGAAAACGTAAACAAAAAAAGAGGTGTATATATTCATGTATGTTTCAACACAAACAAAAAAGATTAGGATCACTAATTATAAACTAGTATCTTTAAAGATTCCTATCTAAGGAAAAGGCTAATAAAGAAAAGGTTGAATAAAAGAGTAATCCTAACAATCGCACTCCAAAGCGCTATTAGAGAATTTCATATTCTGATACTCTCCAAAACACCATAGTAATCGCACTAAAGCATGCCTTTCAAATATATATATATATATATATATTTGTGATATACCTATGTAGGTATAACTTTGGGCAATGAGAAAACACTTAATTTAACTCCACTAAGAAGGTGTTCATAAATTTCTTTTTCAAAAGAACACTAAAACTTATAATCATCATATAATTTCTGATAAAGAGAAAGGATTTAAATAAAAGACACTGCATATCTATTATATTAAAACAGGAACATGACCAATTAATAAATATTGAGTCTAACTATTTATTAATTATGTATTGCTACATAATAATAATAAAATTAAGTCATTTATATTATTGATATAAGATTAAATACAAATATGATTATGGAATAAAAATATATAAAAATTAAACTTTTTAAATCTATTATATTAAAATAGAAACATGACCAATTGATAAATGTTTAGTTCAACAATATATTATTTATGTATTATTATATAATAATAATAATACTAAGTCATTTATATTATTGATAAAAGATTAAACACAAATATGATTATGAAAAAAATATAAAAATTAAATTTTTGAAAAAAAAACTAAAACAAAAATATACCCGCCCTCTGAGGGGCAGGTGAAAATCTAGTACGTATTAAAATGAGGACCGCCCAAAGCATTAGACACAATAATGCAGAGAAAAGCATTAATAGACAAATAATGCGCAAGAAAGCATTAGAAAACAAGTTAAAAGTAAAGGAGCAACTGGGAAACTTGATCAGAAGAAGACGATCACCACGTCTTTTCTTTAGTTGTATCTTTGACCATATAAATTAATGGATCCCATTCTTCACCTTTTCTTTCGACGACTACGTTCAGTATGGAGCTTTCAAAAAGCCTAAAATAAGCGGTTTCGTATCGTACGTCCACATATATATATCTAGTAGATATTATAGGTCGTTCTAGATTTTAGACATGTGTGGTTTGGTGTAAGACCATGATTTCTACGATATGGCAAACTGAATAATTTGTTTATATAATGATAAAAAATAAAAATAAAATACACAATACTTGATACCAAAATATGATGAACAGAGAATGATTTCGTGTGGAGGCGAGACACTCTTTCCTTAATTCTTAAATTGCCCGCAGTGTGACGGTGTTTGTGCAATCAGAATCCCAGGATACAACCACACTTCGACTATTCCTGCATCACTCAGAATAGAAGCTAACGAACCTATTTTTGTGTTGTACTTTCAGACACAAAATAAAAAAAATACTAGCATAACTATTCAAATGGGAGAGAGTAAACTTTTGTTGTTGAATGTTTTGTCCCTCTTTTCTATAATGCTAACAAGCCTTTATATAGAAAAATAATGAGAAGCACAAGTTACATTTTCAACATAAAAATGAAACTTCCATGGTGCACTAATGGAGACATCAATTCTTGTCAATTATTATGTGAATTTATTTCACATTTTGACCAAGAAATTAAATATTAAAATTATTATTGTTTGACCAATTCAAACAAATAATATATTTTAAAAATGGATTTCCTTTTTATATTATATCAATATAAAAGATCAACATATATTTGGTTTATAAGATTATGTTAATGAACATGAAGTCCAACTAACAAATCAAAACCCAAATCCAATCAATATCCAATGTGTATATTTGCTACTTTGTACAAGTTTCTCAAATCACACACATTGGACCTCCATTTCTCATTCAAATAAAACTCATTTTTGACATATGAATATATTATTCATCATGTTCAAAAAATAGTTCCAACAATCCCCCACATGAATAGAAATGACTCTAAACACTAGACGACTCAATAGACTTGACCTCCTAGACAAGACTCGACAAAGACTCAACTAAGGACTTTTGAGAGTACAAGCGAGAAATTCAATGCATGATGAGTTGGTAGCATTTTTCAGCCTTGAACCAGTCATTGTTAATAGCTATCGGATTTACTCGGCCAGGTGGTGAACATGATGTCTTGAACCACCCGGGCTTTGATGTAAACCTAGACAATAACTATAACACAGTTTCATTCTCTCACAAAACTAGGTTCTTTGTTGTGTTCATTTTGGCCGTGAACAGTCCTGGTTAATCATGAGTGATCTTGGAGAATATAGCCTTTCCTTCATTCTCCTAGAAACGGCCCCATTTCACACTCACAAGGTGATTTGCCATTAACTTTGTTTAGAGGAGTATCATGTACTACTCCATTCATATCTCAAAGTTATGGACACAAATCATTAAAAGCAAATGCTTATCCTCTATTCCTTACATGTAGCACTGTTTAATCATCCTAGGAACTGAGTATAGACCGAAGTCTTACAGTGCTTTGGGCAGATTTAGTTTGACTTAGTTGTCTCCTTGAACCTATTTCTTGGGATCTCCAGTCATTTAGGTAGAGTTACCGCCAAACCTCATCTTAATTCACAGGCATTAACCCATTCCTCTTGATGATATAACAATATGATCTCATGACACACCTTTAATATCAGGATCCTAGGTTGTCATCATAATGAACATAATCTCTTGAGATTAGTCGAGATCAATTGTTTAATGATTTTTGTCATCTTTTTTCAAGATACAATTAACCATTATATACAAAACTCAATGCATTGCACTAGTTTTTTTTTTTAAATTATATTGTGATAATTATCACTAAGTTCATGTGGCCTCTTGCCAATGACTTTATATGGTAAGCAAAGCTTCCCCCACATTTCTTGAAATAACTCAAAATATGCATATTTTCATTTAACATTCCTTAAGAGTTTAGAAAAATTGATCTACAACTCTTTTGGATTTAAATGAATAAAAATCAATTTCAAAAGTATTACAACTTTTTTCAGTCTTAGAAATTCACTTTTTATATACAACTATTTTCATAGTTCTCTCAAGTCGATTTATAAATCCAACTTATATTTATTTTATTTTTGAATTTATTTCAAAAATATTATTTTGCTTTGTAGCAAATATACGTATCTTTACAAGATATTATTGTGGCATCAAAACCACTACTCACTTTGATTATTTTTAACCATATTGACTTTAGAAACTACAATATACATGTCAGTTTCAGTCACATTAATATGAGATTTCTCATTTTTTCTCATAGTCAATCTTTATACGACTTGCGTTAAAGCATTGACGAAATATGAATGTTTTGATCATTATCAACAACATTATATTTTCTATGGCAAATGATTCATATGTGGCTGACCTCTCCCAAACTTAATTTGGGGCGTCGACTCACGAATCTATTTCCATCCATAACATTTGATCTCATCGAAATGTTTATAATATATATTTTTTTTCTATTACTTAAACTCGATTCACCACTGGATTAATACCAAAACTCCACCGATCAATTTACTGGTGTTATCTCCATCAGCTATAAGACATTTATTTATAACCTTGCAGAAAAAAATATCATTAGTGCCAATTCATAAATGAATTAATGATATTTGACCCATAGATAAATTTGCAACATGGTCAATTTAGACTATGAGAAATAAAACATAACTGCTAACATTATGCTTTATAATTAAAACATAAGATTAAGGCAATAACACATATTTGACCAAAGAACAAATCTTAATATTAAGCAATTAATAATAGTCAAAGCATGAGACCAAAATTTATCATATAATGATTTGTAAAATGATTACTCCAAAGACAATGCAACTAAAGTAATTTAGCTTAATGAAATGAACAATGATCATGCTTGCTAAATTATATTTTTCATCAGAGATCATAATGATTTTAGTTTAGGAATCAAACTCAAAAATCCATGCAATGATTGATCTGAAAAGATCATAATGATTTTATTTTTCATCACCATCAATTCTCGAGTTCCTGTTTTCATGAAAGAAAAACACTAAACAAATTATCAGTTTTTCGTTAGTATAATAACGAAAAATTTAAGAATTAAGATTGTAGGACCATGATTTCTACGATATGGCAAACTGAATAATTTGTTTATATAATGATAAAAAATAAAAATAAAATACACAATACTTGATACCAAAATATGATGAACAGAGAATGATTTCGTGTGGAGGCGAGACACTCTTTCCTTAATTCTTAAATTGCCCGCAGTGTGACGGTGTTTGTGCAATCAGAATCCCAGGATACAACCACACTTCGACTATTCCTGCATCACTCAGAATAGAAGCTAACGAACCTATTTTTGTGTTGTACTTTCAGACACAAAATAAAAAAAATACTAGCATAACTATTCAAATGGGAGAGAGTAAACTTTTGTTGTTGAATGTTTTGTCCCTCTTTTCTATAATGCTAACAAGCCTTTATATAGAAAAATAATGAGAAGCACAAGTTACATTTTCAACATAAAAATGAAACTTCCATGGTGCACTAATGGAGACATCAATTCTTGTCAATTATTATGTGAATTTATTTCACATTTTGACCAAGAAATTAAATATTAAAATTATTATTGTTTGACCAATTCAAACAAATAATATATTTTAAAAATGGATTTCCTTTTTATATTATATCAATATAAAAGATCAACATATATTTGGTTTATAAGATTATGTTAATGAACATGAAGTCCAACTAACAAATCAAAACCCAAATCCAATCAATATCCAATGTGTATATTTGCTACTTTGTACAAGTTTCTCAAATCACACACATTGGACCTCCATTTCTCATTCAAATAAAACTCATTTTTGACATATGAATATATTATTCATCATGTTCAAAAAATAGTTCCAACATTTGGTACACAATACCCGCACATAGATTTTACAATCCTATATTGAGTTATGTATAGGATATTATGAGTTCTTATCTTGTTTCTTGTAGATGTTTGTAAGATAATCCATGTTTTAAAAGTTTTCAAAATGAACTTTGGTTCATAGAATTTGTATCCTTGTTAGGGTTTGATCATTAAGCTAACATTCTTATTAGCTTCTTAGTAAGTTTCAAATCAATTTAATTTTTACATGCGTTCTAATTTTTTTCTTTTTTGAACATGGAACCATATGTATTAAATCATACCTTACCTTTTATAATAGAAGCGATTAAGAAAATTTCGTTGAATCAATTGCAAGTAATTCATCCAAATCTCTTGCCTTTTAAAGGGGAAAAATGGTGAAACACACGGAATCTTACTTTTTGTCAGCTCAAATGGGAAAGAAGATGGATATTTAGAATTTCCATTGTTATCTTGCACGTCTCCTATGGACTCTTGCAAAGCACATTTACGGATTTGGCCTAACTTCAGACGATTCTCTCAAATAATATTTTTAAAATTTCTATTGTAAAAATTAGTCTTTAAAATAATCAAAATAGTTATTTTTTATTTTGGAAATTTTAATATTTACTTTTATTTTTTTGAAATTTTAAACTTCACTTCAAAAAAATCACTCCCATAACTTTAAATCCTAGTGTTATCTTTTGTTTCTGCATTTCCATATTATATTCTTCAGTAACAATATAATTATATATGAAAATCTGTAAAAACAATCCATGTATTTGATTCAGTCTTTTAATTTTTCAAATTAATTTGACATCCCTATTAGAGGTTTGGGTGGCTTTTGTTGTGTTCAATGCCCATTTGGAGCAAGCCAACAATTACGTGAAAATGATAGTGAAATACTAAAATGTAGAAATGTGTATATTATTTTTTTGATCCTTACATCGTGAAATATTCATACCTTCCAAGGCGCAACTACAAAATTATGAATCAAAAACATTATTTTTTGTCAACATATTGAATCAAAAACATTATATATATTGATAGAGAATCGATCCTTCTTTTTTAGAAAACGAAATTATATGCAAAGAAAATAATGAAAGTGATTCCACCAGATACAAAATGGCAAAATAGGAACAGTGCAAAGGGACCAAATAATGACAATTATACGCACTTACATCAACAGATATTCCATGAATTAAACATTTAGAAAATAACTTAATGAGAAAAAGCAAAAAGGAAAAAGAATAACTAATTTTTTTACCAAAAAAAAAAAAAAATTAACCAATAATCACTCTGCTCAACAGTGTCAGTATACCGTGACATATTGATCATTTACATAGTATTATAGTAATTTTATATACTTTATAGTAAGTTACATTTGGAAAGAACTCGATGCATCCTTTCCTGGAGTTAGGCGACCATATAATATGAAAACTTGTTCTTTTATTAATTACGTTACGTGAAGATCATACGCATATTCTCAATTTTGTATATCTTCTGTGCATCTTTTTTTGGTTCTGTTTGATAAGAAAGAGAAATAGGGCCCATGAATTCAGGGTAGGGTATGACAACTTGACTCGAAATATATAACAAACAATAACATTACACACATATAGTTTTAAAAAAAAACATTATACACATATCTCTATCCTACATGTGTAATTATTTACACAAACATACACTTATAAGTTTCCGTAGAGAGAAGAATGTTCACATCACATCTTTTATCTTTGGCCCTATATAAAGAGAGGTAACCAAGACAATCATAACACATCATTCAATTGAAAACAAACCTCCCTGTTTCTCTGTTGCTACTACTTTTTTAAAACAAAATCAAAAGAGAGAAAGAGGGAGTTTGTTGATCTTAAGTTAGTAAAAGATGGAGGAAGTAAAGAAGAGGGATTGTATGGAGAAGGCAAGACCATTCGTTTCAGTAGTATTGTTGCAAGTAGGGTTAGCAGGAATGGACATTCTCTCAAAAGCTGCCCTAAACAAAGGCATGAGCAATTACGTCCTTGTTGTTTACCGTCATGCGGTTGCTACCGTGGTTATGGCCCCGTTCGCCTTCTATTTCGACAAGTACTTTCTACTTTCCCTTCTTTAGATCAAAGCTTATTTGACAAATACGTTTAGTTTTGTTGTTTCGAAACAATAGTAGTAAAGTATCATCTTGTTTGATCTAATATTGGAAAATGGAAATCGAGTCTGCAATGCATTATACTAAAGTTTTTAACGTTTGTGTGTTTCCATGTTATATGATACCTATTTAATATTATTTTGTGTGGGTTGTGTGTAGACGTTTTAGTGTGTTGAAATGATGAAAGTAGCAAAAAGAAAGAATGAGCCTTGTGACGTAATTACACGATAAGAAGGGGTCGGTCATATGTTAAAAGACAAAAAACACTTGTAACGGTTTTTATCTTTGGTGTTTATGTGGCTTCTGTCATTGTCATGCATTGAGTGTGAGTGCTCTAAGAGCATCTTTATCCGGGTTTCTTAAAGGGGATTCTTGCACTGTTCGCGGGCCCCACTGACGTGTGGGGCCCGTGAACAGTGCAAGAACTATCTCCTAAAATCCCTAATTAAGAACCTGTTTTTGAGGGTTTCTTACACTGTTTGCGGGTCCCACTGACACGTGACAACTCGCGATTGGTTCGTTTTAAATTTATTTTTTCTCTTTTTTTTTAATCAGGAAAACAAAAAATTAAGAACCCCAAATGGGGTTCTTGGGTTAAAGATGCCCTTATGGTTGTAAACAAGTAACTTTGACACATATTAGAAGCCCATTCATATTATAACTTTTTTACAACGATTCTCAAATAAGGAAAAGTGTCTTGTTAAAAAGGATAAACTATAATACGAAGTGTGTTAAAATGGTTGTGAATACTTTTTTGAAAAATTTCTTAAGATAACCCATTTTATCTTATTTTTTACCAAAATAATTAAAATAAATTTTATTAAAGAGTAAATATACATTTATATTTTTATAGTTAACTAATTTCGACTTAATATTTAAAATTAAGGAATAGATTTTGGGATGAGTTTAAATTTTTTTTAAAGAAATAAATAATTATTAAAAAAATAAAATAGTTTCACAAATCATTTTTAATTTCAAAAACAAAACTGGAAAAAATTGGAAAAAAAAATCTGAGAAAAATATATCAAAAAAATAAAATTATAAAAAATTCGAATTTAAAAACATATAATTCGAAACTATAAAAATATTTTTTATTTTTATTTATATATTATTTATTTATATTTATATATCTATAAAACAAAAAGTACTCTTTATTGAAATTTCTTTGAGTCATTTTTTTCTTTAATAATATTTTTGTGACAAAAACTTAAGAAAATAGATATTTGAAAGAATTGTCCTACTTTTTATGGGTGAAAAAATAGTTGCAACTTTTATTTTTATTGTAACTTATTTAAATTGATCTATTGTCTTTATGATTGAATAATTAATTGTCCAACTTTCTAATGTAATTTAATGGTTTTGATGTAAATAACAGGAAGGTGAGACCAAAGATGACGTTGATGATATTCTTCAAGATAACACTTCTTGGATTACTTGAGTAATTTTTTTTATTACTCATCTTCATTTCTCCCACAAAACTCTCTTGTTTTTTTTTCACATGAATCTCATTTATTTATTATATCCTAAACTTTTGTGATATAATAGGCCAGTGATCGATCAGAACCTATACTACTTGGGGATGAAATACACCACAGCAACATTTGCAACCGCCATGTACAATGTCCTACCTGCAATAACTTTCGTCCTTGCCTATCTATTTGGGCTTGAAAGAGTGAACCTACGTTGCATCAGGAGCGCGGGTAAGGTGATTGGGACATTGGCTACAGTTGGAGGAGCTATGATCATGACTCTTGTTAAAGGTCCAGTTCTTGACCTTTTCTGGACCAAAGGAGTCTCTGCACCAAACACAACAGGGACTGATATTCACAGTGCCATCAAAGGCGCAGTTCTGGTCACTATTGGTTGTTTTGGCTATGCATGTTTCATGATTCTCCAAGTAAGACGGTCTAAAAATAATAATACGATACTTATTGATTGATTTTTTACAATTAAACAATTCTTTTCAGGCTGTAACATTAAGGACTTACCAAGCAGAACTCTCACTCACAGCATGGATATGCCTAATGGGGACAATAGAAGGAACTGCCGTGGCATTAGTGATGGAGAAAGGTAACCCTGGCGCATGGGCAATTGGTTGGGACACTGAACTTCTTACAGCCGCATACAGTGTAAGATTCAGACATGTCTAAGTAAATCAGTGATTCACATAATGTCTTGTAGATTAATTATGGTAATAAAATGGATGCAGGGGATAGTGTGCTCTGCAATTGCATACTATGTTGGAGGAATGGTGATGAAAACTAGAGGTCCTGTGTTTGTAACAGCTTTTAGTCCTCTTTGCATGATCATAGTGGCGATTATGTCGACTGTCATCTTTGCTGAGCAGATGTACTTAGGAAGGTAAACAAGACACCAAACAAAACCACCGGTAAGCAAGTTTTAACTATATTCTTTTTCTTTGGCAGGGCCCTTGGTGCGGTGGTTATATGTGCAGGACTCTACCTTGTGATATGGGGCAAAGGCAAAGATTATGAATATCCTTCCACGCCACAAGTAGATGATGAATCAACACAACCAAAGTTAGAACTAAGCAGAAACGTGAAGGATAGTGTTGAACATGAAGTGGTTACTATCACCAATCAAGGAGAACAGAGAAGAACGTTTGTGGAAACAGTTTAACTGTACAATATCGACACAAATGTTTTGCTTGGAGGATTCAGAACGTGCACCAGTTTCAGATGTTGTCCACAATGTTTCCAGATCAATTGTAGGATAGAATTGCTAACTACCATGGGAGGAAAATAATTGTCGAAAAGGAATAGAGATGGAACAACTGGATTCATGTAATAGACAATGAATATGATTTATTCTAGTGTCGTTGCTGAAACAAGATTGTTTTAGTGCCCTACAGTCCCTACCACATAAAATATATATAATGAAGTTACCATTATAGTGCTTCATATTTGACCAAAAAGACTAGAAATGGCAAAATTCACTACATGCTAGGCACAATCATTCTGGTTACCATTGTCTAGGAACATGTACACAATAGTTCCTTTGGAGCTAAGTAGATTGCCTACAACACAATCTAAACCAGACGTTTAATCACAAGAGGTAAGAAAAATATATAGTGAACAAACTAAGCAAAGTAAAAACTCTGACATACTTCATCTTTAGGAGAACTGAAAAATAACTTCATCTTTAGGATGATGATGATGATTAGCTGTGAATATATATACAAATATTCATTCATCTTAGTTTATGATGAATGTAGAATATAATGCAATGGAAGGTGGAAAAAACATTAGTTCTCCTTTGGTTGAATTTACCATCGATGAGTACAAGACTTACCAAAGATTATTCAAAGTAGATATCCTTCTTCCT
Source organism: Moricandia moricandioides (assembly GCA_905132885.1). Taxonomy (NCBI): domain Eukaryota; kingdom Viridiplantae; phylum Streptophyta; class Magnoliopsida; order Brassicales; family Brassicaceae; genus Moricandia; species Moricandia moricandioides. The sequence goes on from CAJHQQ010002322.1 coordinate 12,672, forward strand.
TCCCGTAAATGCGCTGAAGTTCCCGTGTAGCAGCCAAGTAGGATTCTAAAGATAGAGATGTAAGCACATAGTATTAGAATAAGACCAGCTGCTTTGGTAATATCATGTTCAAAATTAGCATGAACTATGCACCTTTCCATAGACGGAAAGACTTTTGGTTGATAGTGGAGCCAGTCATTGTCGGGATAACATCAAACAGCAAATCTTGTGGTGTGTTTTTGAGCTCTTGAACTATCCCGTAGATGGTTTTCCCGTTCTCAAAGTATATATGGTTATTTGGATGCTTTGTCTTGCAACCAGCGTGCCGTTCAAATTCATATGCATTCACCACCTGGAGAAAACATTATCAATTTGTAATCTGCTTACTCCAATAAATGTAGTAGCTCACCTTAGAAGAATTACACGAGTCACATCCACATTGATATCCAGAGCCCTTGATAACACCATGAAGCTCCTTCTGAAAAGAGGGTAACAAGAATCATAAGCCAATGTCCTTGATTACAATCTTTTGTGATATAAGAAAATCAGGTACCTCACGTGACCAAGCAATGTATTTTACTGGAACTCCATCGAGCATACCAGTAGAGAGCAGACTCCTTACATTAGAAGGGAAACTATTGCTCTGAAGTTTCTTTGATACTTTTGTTTCTTCTTTCTTCACGGAGACATCATTACTAGAGAAGGTAACATCGGTACCAAGCACGTTGGTTCTACATCCAGACAAATCTTTGCTTGGAGTTTCAGATAACTGAGGTGTGGACTGAGACATCAAGAACTCGTAGCCAGAGTTATTAGCATCATCATCATTGGAACCACCAAAAGATATGATTGTACTCTGTCCCTTGTTACAAGACTCTTGCGCAACGTTACTGTTCCTGTTATATACACCATCCCTACCTACAAGTGTGCTTTCTTTGTGATAGATGCTATCTTTTGATGCAGCACTCTCGTCAAAATGGTTACATCTTTGAACAATTGCTATCAAATTACTGTCAACCTTATCGTAAGCAAGATCAGAAGCAAAACTGTTACTATCATTGTAAGAAGCCAACGATATATTCTCATCTCCCTTACTATATGGTTGCCTCATTGATATAAAGACCCTGTTCTCCCTCTCATAACTTTCAGCGATCATATTCTCCTCTTCCTTACCAAAGGCAAGGCCCATGCACATGGCATTCTCATCAAACCTATACGCATTAGCTGTAGACACAGCTTTGATGTCCGTCCTGTCATAGTTCTGAGCATATACAAAACTATCAGAATCCTTCACCTGGCTAACTTTCACTTTTCTAATTCCACCATAGCTAACTCCATTCTGTGAATTCTGCTCAAGTGTGTGTGACATTGACAAACCAAAAGAGTGATCCGTGTTAATCAGATGAATACTTTTATCATCAATATCGGCTGATCTGGACCATCTGGTAGTATCAGAGTCAAACAGCCGTTCAGTAAATTGACCAGGACTAGACTGAAAACAGAAAGTGTTTCCCCAAGCCGGGACATTAGAGTTGTTCACTCCAGAGAATAAGTTGCTGGTAGGAACTACAGGTGCATGTTTCTTGTTAGGAAGTAACTCTGCATCAGATCCATCTAAAAGACACTGATGAGAACGCTTAGAAACACTATCATAAGACGCCATCTCACCATCACTAGGAATCCCAGAACTCTTAGCCATCCAGAAACTTTGATTTGGAAAAGACTGCAACAAAGACAGAAATGAGCTTATCACATATTTATCATCACTACAACTTATCAAATACTGGTCCAAAAAGCAAACAAAAAAACTAGCTTCAAACTCACAAAATCAGACAAGTTATACAATCAAAATTACGAACTGTGGACCCCGGGTGAAACTCTGACACCCTCATGATTCAATAGCCAATCATAAAGCTTTCTCCAACAAAAAAAAAAGAGCTTCCACGTTATATTATCATTCATTTGTAGTAAAGTTTCTGCCCCCACAAAAACAAAAACCTACAACAAACTTGAAGCCATACCATGTTTCTCAGTTGTTCTCTGCAGTTTACTTCTAATGTCACTTCAAGTCTGTCCTTGAAGCAGTAGCAATGCAGACCTTCATAATCGAACTATTGAAGTTGATTCAACTTTAAGAAAAAAAAAAACAAGTGCAGAGAAAACCAGCTAGCTAATCATAGTTCCAATAACTTGAAGCACAAGCAGCTAACACAGACTATATAATCAAATTTCACATTTTTAATCGAAATCTCATACAGAGAAACATAACCCGATAATATCATCAACTCATACGACTCTTTGAAAACTCCAAAAGCAAGAAACAGTGACACAGACTTTAGCAACCCTAAAAAGCTAAACAAAAGAACCAAAATACACACTGCAATATTTCAGACACATGTAGTCAGTGAAGACCTTTCACGATGTTGTCCCCAAAGCTCACTGTACAGAGAGAGAGGAGACGATTGGATATATCGCCGGCGAAGTGTGACCAACCACCACCAATGCTATTTTAAGGAATAGTGTCTTTGTTTGTTTTCGATAAGTCGTCTGGGAATAATAACCTTTTGACTTTAATATTGGGTTTGAGATTTATTAACTGCTCTGCACGACTTTTGGAGAAGCTCAAGTGATTTGGGCTTTCGTTTTGGGCCCATCTTGAAGTTTGTCTAATTTACAGAAAGCAGCAAAAGATTATTTAATTTACTTTTATAAACAAAGTCACAACTGTAAACCAACAGCTCCCTATTTTTTCTACACAAATATTTAGCTGATATAGGGAAACTAGAAACAAAGTGAACCCAATATTAAAATCAAAATAAACAATTTTGCTTTTGCCAATATAAAAGCTCCACTGTCCAATCCTGGGAATCCACGTGTCATCACTTTTTGGCAAGATGAAAACATTCAAAATTAATAAATCAAGAAACAGATGATATAAATCTATGTTGAGTGTCTATACAACTTTGTGCTCGTGTGAGCAACAAGATCTCTTCAGCTTGGATTTTCCCGTGGCAAGTGTATGGCAAGACCGGGTTAGGACGATGGTTCAGGTTGATCGGTTTAACTGTCCGGTTTGATTGATTAATAGTTAAATCAAGATGAACCGAAAATAGAGACTGAACCGGTCTATGGTCCGAGAATCTCGACTCTCCCCTCGTGTACCAAATTTGTTTCATCCCCTCACCTTTCCACAATATTCGATCACACCTGAAATAAATGATTAGGAACACTAACGTTATTTAAATCACAACATTATCAAACTCATTTTTTTTAACATTATCATATTCATGTGTGTTTCTTTCGACGATGAAAGCTTACCAAGCTGGTGTTCTTCGCTTTTCTTTTGATTTTTCGGTTTGGGCAACGTAATAATCAGAGTTTATAAGATATTTATATGTTGGTGCGAAATAAATCCTTCCTTCTTCCCATCCTTGAAAAACTCTACCAGCTCTTTGTTCAACCTTTAGCTGCAAAGAAAATAAGCATGCATGTGTTTATAACTCAACTCCTCTTAATTAAACAACTAATTATATAAACAAAAAAAATATTATTAACCTGATCTTTCTCTAGAAGTGCTTCCCAATCATTATTCTTAAGCTGTTCATGCACGTCACTGCTGGCTCTTAGCCGATAATTTAAATCTCCAAGCCATATTACTTTACTGTAACACAACGAGACAATAAACAAGTTAATAATTAATGGAACTTCATATTAAAAAAATTAATCCGTTTCTGACTTTACTTACTCATGGTCCATTATCGTTTCGGGTCGAGAATCTTTAGAAGAACGTGAAAATCTTGTCCTCTTTAATATCTCAGTGACATCTAAGTTTCTTCTGACCTCGTCGCCTTCTTTCTCTCCAGACGTCAGATGTGTACAAACAAAGCATAGATTCGTCTCATGCACTGACATGCTGATAGATACCGAGCCCTACATAAGGTTGCATCGTTAGCTGATCATGCACATTTATCAAAATATTCTAGAAGCAGCGTTACAAAACGTTACATTAGTTCTTATATGCAAATATGATTAGACTGACCTTGTTTCCAAGATATCCCATGATGCCACGACCTACGCATGAAACCTTGAGGTTGGTAATACGTTTCCTGAGATCATCTCTAACCCACACGCACAAAAAGATCCCCACCATCTGTTTACTCGCTGCAAGGGAATAGCCTTGAGGTGGGGTCTGTGGGTTATCATCGGGGAGACTGGAGAAGCTGAGATGGGGCTGTTGTGATGATTTCGAAAGTTCGAAGGAGGTTCTGTGGTTTTTAGAAAGTTCGAGATCATTTTGTGATAAGTTGTTGTTATTGTTCAAGGCTTCTCGAATAAGAGATAGCCACTTAGCCGCAGGGCCGTTGTCCTCTGCTCCAAGCACGTTACCAGCATTCAGCGGCACGATTTCTTGAAATCTAATTAAAGATGATATATTGATTATAGTACAAACAATATATTAAAAGTGAGATAAGTTTAATTAACATGATTATATGCATACCCTAGCACGTAAATGTCAGCATCGGCGGGGGATTGGAGCCAGTCTTGTAAGTCTAGTCCATCATGTGGCGACTTCCCTCCCACGTTCCATGTCCCGACGAACATTCTGATTATCAACAATTAAAAACAACAAAGTTAATAATCATAGCTAATTAAATAAATATAGATAGATGATTAATCATGAAAATGATTTATTACTTCAGATCAAGTTTGTCATCAACGCGTGGCACATGTTGTTCACCATTGGATTGTTTTAAATCGCCATTTGCTTGGCCCAACCAACCTATTCAACCATAAAACATAAACAAAAAATCAATTAATTACTGAATAATGACTCTTTAAAAAGATATAATCAGACAAAGATAGGTATGTATAAAACAGGAACTGGTGAACTGAGAATAGCAAGTACACCTAAAACTGAAGACTTTTTTTTTTAACTTAACATCCTAAACCTAATCTCTCACACTATACGTGGAGAAAGATGTTAGAACTAATCTCATTTTTTTCTTACTTTATAACACGATTTTGAAGGACAAAACTCAACGTTTATTTACCGTCGTTTTTAACACAGGTGTCTAATCCTACGGCTAGCAATGGACCAAAAGTCCGTGTACGGAGACTTCCAATTCAAGTACGGTTTAAGGACAATAGATACGGCGTTATTTTCGATGTCACAAAACTATACTAACAAAAAAAAAATTGGAACACAATAAACTAAAATCCAAGCTGTTTATTATTAATATATATATTTTTACCTAGAAACTTTTCCGGCACGATCATGCAGTAATCACCGTCGGAGCAACTTTTTCTCCTCGACTGAGTTGGCTCCATCTTCCCTGGAAGAAATAAAAAAATAAGATTATTAAATCCACGAGAAATTTAGCAAAACGGCGGGATATCCAAAAACAAAGAATTAAAACGGTACGGTGTGCATAGGCATAGATCGAAAACGGGACGAGCCAAATCTCTCACCTTTGACTGGGTAATCGGAGTGAAATTCGTAAGCGCCGCTACGTAAGTTCAGCCACTTCCTAACGACGGTTCTCGGCCAAGAAGACTGTTAAAACGAAGCCGTTTTAGCAAAATGAGATACACAATAAGATTAACATAACAAAGGAGACGAAAGGTAGTTCAAGAACGTTACCTTAGATTTCAAGATCTTCCCCATATTTATTTAAATCCAAAGCTCTGCCGTTTCTTGCGCCACCGTTGTTTGTACAAAAGTCAAGAACCGGAATCCGAGGAAGATATAGGATGAGGATCTGGTGATTAAGAGACAAGCAAGATATGAGTATACGCGTAAGAGAAAGCGAACTAATCTTATAGATAATAACGAATACAATTAGAATATAAGTTATTTAGCAATTTGGATCCAATCAAGATCAGGAAAGACAGAAAATAAAACATAAAATAAGAAAACGCAAACAAAATCAACCCAAAAATAATACTACTAGTAGCAAAAGAAGTTCAACGAGAAATAGAAAAAAATAAGAACTAGTTGCATGAGAATCTGAGACACATAATAAAAAACTAGAAAAATAATCATGTTGTAAAGTCTTAATCTCTTAATTAAGAATAATTATATAGAACCATGTTGTATGATAAAAATTAACACATGTCAAGAAGAGGAAGAAGCCATGTTCAATAACATGTGTGTACCTAACTACCTATGTATAATCTGAAGAACCCATCTTTGCTGCAATAAGGAGAACGATTAGATATTTTTTATAGATGAGAGAGGAAGGATGATGAAATGCAAATACTTATTTAAAAGGCCACTTTTATGTGGAAAAGGTATTGTAGGAGAAAATAAGGAAACAGAGCTGTCATGGAGAAGGAAAAAACCGAGCAAGTAAGGTAGACGAAAATTCAAGGGAAGACATTAGAGAGTTCAGACAACAAAACAGCTTGTCTGAAAACGACTTCGTCAACGAACAAAATCCAAAACTACACGAGTTATATAAGCACCAGTAAAATAATCTTAGGCTTGAAGTGAAAGGCTATACTTACATGAGTATGTGCTATATAAAGCGAGGTTTTGTGAACGAAAATGGAGAAGGGCCAGTTTAACTTTGGGTGTTTTATCTTTTGAAAAGAGAAAAGTTGTCAGAGAAAAGTTGTGAAGGATGAAAGAGGGACGTTGTGAACTTATACGCCGACGTTTTGGGGAGACTTTTGGTCTGTTGAGGAGAAGAACGAGTGCAAATGGCCGGTCTGTCAATGGAATTTATAAAAGATGTGTTATGGTGTGAGGTAGACTGATTGGACCAATATAGTCAAATATTTAATGTGTGATATTTTAATATTTAATGATACTTTACATTAACAACCTAAGGCCATGATTAACTCAGGTCTCTTAAGGTAGAATTCTTAACGTAAAATTTGTCTTTTTAATTTTTTTTTTTTTTTACATTTTTCCGGCTAAGAGACGGCTCTTATGGTTTTTATTTAAGAGACGGTTCTTAGGTTTTCTTAGTTAAAAGTTAAGATACTTCTTTTAGAAAAACTAAGAACTCCACCTTAAGAGACCCCGGTTAATTCTGTTCTAAGCAAGGTTTATAAAAAGTGAAAAGGAATGAATGATTAGAAGAAAATCATGGTAATTGTGTTAATTAGCAGGGTTGCAAGAAAAAGTTATGTAAAATTATTTTAATTTTATACCTTATATTGGTTCAAATATAGATCTAATTACAATAGATGTTGAGGCAATTTTGTATAGGATTTGGAAATTCACATATCTTCTTAGCTTTTGGGAGATCTAGATATTTTGTGAATCAAGAAGAAGGTACACGTACAACTTATGTACACTCTCACGATATATTTTGATTATTCAAAGCTTCCACATCTTTTATTTTTTGTTTTACGAAAAGCAGCTCAACGAGTTCTTGCAATATTATTTTATCGTTTGTTATGTTTACGTAAACTAGCACAATCAGGGCTAGAAAAAAATATAGATAAAAAAGCAATTATGTGCATAAATATGAAAGTAAATATATGTATATCGTTCTAACATATTGATCAGACTACAACTTTAGGGCAAGTTTAAAAGCTTTTGCTATACTCGTAGATTTAACGATAAAATCTTTACCAGACAAAAATTAGATATCGTTCAGGAAAAGAGATTTATCTCAAATATTTGTTTTTAAAGAATAATTATAAAAGAAGTTCAATCTTATCAAATTTGGAGTAGATAAGCAAAATTTCCACAAAACAGGCTATGATTAAGAAAGATAACTACGCTGTATGAAAAAAATAAAGGAAACTAGCTTCCATGTATATACCCTATATATAAATATTTTTTGGGCAAAGTATTTACCCTATAAATTTATAATAACATCTCGGCACGGTGAACCCTAGCTAATTAAAAATTACAAGCATTGTTTGTAGGCTTTTGTGGCACTACTTAGTTTTTTTTTATGCTAAAAGGCACTACTTAGTTTCCACAAAATATTAGCAGTGTGAGTTATAAACACGATTCCAAAAAGCTAATAATTTTTAAATGAAAGGTCAATAGTAATAGTGCGTGATAGGGACTCGCTTAAAACCACAAAACCAATTTATTTCTAGAATACATGAATTACATTTTCTAAAAATTTATAAATTCTATAAAAAAAAACTGGCCAACTCTTTTCGCATATCTCTCACAGCAATCTCCTTGTATATATGGTTGACTTCATGGAACAAGTTTCACATTAAAGCCCACGGTTTTGTTTTAACAATGAATTTACAAATATGATCAAACAACTACTCCCTCCGTTTTTTTATATTTGACGTTTTAGGATTATGCACACAGATTAAGAAACATTTACTTTTTCATCATTTTCTAAACAAAAACATCATTAATTATTTACCTAACCACAATTCAACCAATAATAAAATAGGAGGTATAGTATCATTGGTCATCTAACATTAATTAGTAATAAATTTTACATAGAAAATTGAAAACGTCAAATAATTTGGAACAAAAAATTTTCCCCAAAACGTCAATTATTAAAAAACGGAGGGAGTAGCATTTACTCAAAATAAGAAATTATGTAGTCGTCCTCTCCGGTATTTGTTTATAAAACTATAGAAATCTAAATGAAATGAAAATAGAGATAAAAATTAGTTAACCTTTTCATCAGTGTACCATGTGATGTAAATGTTAACTAATTTACTTGAGTCTCTCAAATACTTGGAGTTCCAAATACTTACAAATCATTAGTTTTTTTTTTACTCAAAAGAAAAAAAAGATCCTTTTCTGACGTGGTAAAAAAAATAGTTCAAATTGAACTGCAATATACATGGTACAAATGTTTTGGTCAAATCAGTTAAGTTCTTATGAAAATGTGTACTATTCTACTTTATCTTCAAACTTGCTGTTGCACAAACAAAATGAAACTTGTAACTTGCTATTTTCCACAAATAGAACCACTTTTGCTACACAGAATTTTCTTTTAACTTACTCAGCGATACACTATTCACATATTTACCGACATAAATGACTAGCAATTAAGAGATACTGTAGTAAAGTGTTCGGTTGAGACATTCAATAGAACTGGAAACATTTTTAGTTGAGGATTAAAAACAAATGCATTGATTATTTACAAACGAAAAAAAATAACTAAATCTCAAATGAAACTGTTTAAGTTTTAAATTAAATAATGAGTAGTTTAAGTAGAAGAAAATAATCACTTTATTGTGGGATTGTTTGCATAGTTAAAACGTGTAGGAACGGAAATCTAAAGGAAGTTTTAGTTTAAGCTAATTATATTTCCTTACACCCAATATAGGATACTAGTGGAATGTCTTTCAAATATATATTCCCTCTGTTTTTTAATAATTGACGTTTTGGAGAAAAAAATTTGTTTCAAAATATTTGACGTTTTCAATTTTCTATGTAAAATTTATTACTATTTAATGTTAGATGACCAATGATATTATACCTTCTATTTTATTATTAGTTGAATTGTTGTTAGATAAATAATTAATGATGTTTTTGTTTAGAAAATGATAAAAAATTAAATGTTTCTTAATCTGTGTGCATAATTCTAGAACGTCAAATATAAAAAATGAGGAGTATAGTTTTGCAGCATTAACAACAATATAAGAATGATAATAATCAGAATGTTTCAAACATTTTATTGTTAATTTTTTATTAGAGCCATATATATTAGAGACATACATAAACAGCTAAATGTGTGTGTTGATAAAAAAAACCTCGGAGTTTTTTTTTTTTTGAATGCACCTTTTTGACTAACCTACAAAAAACCTAGTAATTAAGCGTCATCGTGCTTCAAACTCGGACATGTGTTCCAACTCCTTTATTATTATAGTCTCGAGTACAAATCAGAATCCCACAAACAAGCATTTTAATAAAACTAAATCACATAATTTCAGACGACACGTCCTGGTTTATCTACGGTCCGAATATTAACCCAACATTTATAGATGAGGTAGGTTAAATTATCGCATTTCTTGATCTCATGTCCCTTTCACCACGGATATGAATCATATGATCTCATAGATCCATTTAAAAAAAGAGATGAAGATTCATGTTCCCAAATTTATTAGCAAATATTAACCTCTCCTCTAATACGAATTAGCTTATTACTCTATTTTCTTCTTTCGGAGTTTTAGATGTTTTACTAGTCAAAGAAGCTTCCGATGTGTGTATTTTACGCTTATTTATCTCTCCATTTGGTTAATCAATCAACTCTTAAAAGATTTTAGCCTTTTGCATCTCACCCAAGTAGTGGTAAAAAAAAGTTGGAGCATGGTGTAAAAAACCATTTGTCCTGGATTTGATTTTTGTTGGGAACAAAAATATTTTTTTATATTACAGACATGAAATTTGGTAACAAAAATGTTTTTAATAGTATAAACTTAGTAATAAAAGTTAAATTATTTGTAACAAGTGTGATGTGTCAATAAAGTCATACTTTCGGCCATTAACAAATAAGCACAAGGTGGTTGTACATAAAAAAAAAGGGATTAAAACACGTAAAGTTCATAAAAAGTCAAATACTATAAGCTTCGTTAACGATTTCTCAATTTACAATTTAGGAAACATATTGAGTCGTGATTACAAATTTTACCTAGGTGTCATCTAGTCCTGAATTTGAAACAAAACTTTAGATCCGGGTTACAAGACTACAATAGTATTATAGATGGCCATTAACTGAACATACCTCACAGAGTTCAAAACAATTGATTTTGAGCTTATGCTGATGAATTCATGAAATGACTCCGTGGTTATGGTGTAACACATATCTCAGTATCGCATATATATATATATATATATATATATATATATAAATTTGAAAAATGTTAGTTAGAAAAAGGACTAGATAAAATGTTAATGGATCCGCTCAATAAAACTTTTGATAAGTATGTGAGCTTTGTACTCACTTTTGTAGGCTATATATAGGAAGATCTTGAACCTGTAAAATTAGAACTTTCTATAACAGATCGATAGAATACTTAATTAGAAGTGAGATGAAGTGAAAATTATACACACACACACGCGTAATATAATAGGAATACAATTCTGAAATTAAATTAAGGAAAGGCCATTCGGTGACACTGAATTGGTTGTTAACACGATTCTTGCACTCAGACTTCTAAATTACGAGTACTCAAGTTTTCTTAAGACTACCAAATCTATATGTTTATTTTGTTACAGCAACGAAATATCCAGACTATAAAAATATGATTGGAAGAATATGTTAATGAATTAAATATCGAAAAAGCCAACGACCGTTTGAGATGGAGTGGAACAATGTAAGTGGGGTTGGTTAGTTAATCTACAAACGGCGAATAAAAAATCAGAAAAGGCTAAAGAACTAAAGTTTTATCATATTATTTGAGTTGTAACGATATGATTAGTGATTACTGATTACTGATTAGTGAGTACAATCAAGTGTTCTGATAATTAAACTCACTTGCGAAAGCTAAGTTTCAAAAAGATGCACATGGCCATCTATATTCTTTAAACGAGAGAACGAAAAACATTAATCAATAGTAATGATAATGATAATCTTGGAAAGTTTCAAATATACAACTCCTTCATGCATTCATGATATATAGACTTGGTAGTATACTGTAGAAGAAAATTCGATTTGTAATGGTAATATGCTAAATGTTGACGATGTGAACACAGAACTCAATATCTAAAAATAAAAGAATAAGACATGATTTTACTTGTATACACAGTTAACTAGAGATTTGTATATTAATTAAAGACGTTTGCTTAGGGGTTCCTGGGATCTTGACAGGTCTATTATACTGTCCCGTCTTATTGGCACTCAAATACAATAGTTTTTTTTTTTTTTTGGTAAAACGCAAAATACAATAGTTTCACCTTCAGGTAAGGGTTTCACCATGTCTAAATAACAATATATTAGAAGACATCAAATCTCTTCCACCCATTCGATCATCTTATTAGTTATTACTTATTACTTATTAGAGTCATCGAAAAGTACAATATAATTCATTGGATGAGCTCAATGCTGGATAGCATGCAGTATCAGAACTCGCCTTTGCTTGCAAATATTTTTCCAAAAATGGTTCTGATCTTCAGGACATGGCTGATTTTTTCCAGTTTTCTACAAAAATGATTTTTTTTTGATGAACTTTTCATTTTTCTGAATAAGTATTTTTGTTGATTAATAAAATTGAGAGTTTAACCAAATAAATAAATGAAAACCAATGAATACTAGTCTTATTAGAAAAAAAAATGTTAGCAAATGATTGCTAAACTAAGTAATCATTAGAAAGACATGCATACTCGCAATACTCTCGTTCAATCTTAATACTAATACTTTGTTCCAAAGCTGTTCGTTTTTTATTTTATTTTGAAGAATAATGCAATCTTCTGTTTAGTTTGCTTTTCGCTGTTAAGACTTCATAACATTTCTGTAAAGCTCATAATTTCCAATTCTTATCGTTTTCCTAAACAAAACTAATTTAAGAATGTTATTTTGGATGATATAGTTGAGAGATCAATGATTTGGATCGTAATATTGTATGAAGAGGGGAAGTTGGTACCACTACTCTCCTAGAAAGTGCTCTCATATGGCCAGCTTTGGCAGGCAAGTGACCCCCTTTTTTATCAAATAATTATGCCCTTTTATAATCAGCGTGGATCGTGATTAATATCGCTATCACTATAATTAATTACAATATAATTATTAATTCAAGATACAGTAAAAATTAGAAATTAATAATATTGAAATTTTGATAATTTAGTATAAAGTTATTAATTTACAGAAATTTCCCTTTTGAAGTTTATATATTTAAAATTATGATTTATGTAAAAAATAAAAAATGAATATTTAATTTTAGAGTATATGTATCGATCCAATTTATAGATAGAAATTTATGTTGTTTTATTGGATTATTTGATATAGAAAATTTGTACTGTAAATATAAATACATTTTAAGGGTAAAATAATAAAATAACATCAATATATTTAGAAGTGTTGAATAATTAAAGATATATTTCAACATAAATAAAAAATTAAAAAAATTTATATATAAACTTTATAAACATTATTTATTAATTTATATTTATTTGGATCTACACATATGATTTTTTTAAAATAATATTTTTTTATTTTACCAAATTATGTCATATTTTATGTTGATTTGATATTATGTTTATTAATTTATTGAGAATCAATTTACTGAAAATTTCTACTTTATTATTAGAAGTTTCCATCTGAAACAATTAGCGTACGGTGTTTTTAGTAACGATAATTCATTAAGATTTTTCTTGTTGACATCAATGAATTAAGAGTCTAGTTCATCTTTTTCTTATAAGATTCCCGTATAGAAAATATTTCACACAACACATACTATATTCTCTATAATATAGCCTATATACACTCATATTATATCATATTACAGTTTATTGTATATATCATGCACGGTTATCCAAAGAATATGTGTTATCGATTCTATTGATATGGCAAAAGAAATTTAAGAGTTTTAATGAGACATAATTTGACATTTGCTTAGTACTAGTAATTAGCTAAGCAATGACGTGAATAATATACTGTTCATTTGCTAATTCACGAATCACGAGAATCACATGCAATGCTGCACTTCACGCCGTAGCAGAATGTGATTTAAACTGTCTTATTATTAACATAATTACGCATTATACTGATATTAATCATATTATATTTAGTTAATATAAGAACATGACATTGATCTCGTTAATTTAAAATTTTGATGACTCAACATTCCACTTAGACCAATAATTAATGCTTTTACGATCTCTAATGCTGATATTAATCGAATTTGGACCATCGGGTTCGTTGGGATAAATTTCAGTCTTTACTAGTGTCCTAAAATGTTGGAAAGCACCACCACCGGCCCAAATTACAGAAGAATACAGCCAAAACATATTAATTTGTTTTTTTTTTTGTGAACCAATTAATTAATTGTTTAACCAATGATTTGCTCAACTAAAAGGAATATATCGCGTACTAGTTGATACGATCTATTCATACTAATACGTGTTGATATATATGAACGCTAAATGTGTCCCCCTCCCCTCCAAATATATATATATATATATATATAGTATCATTAGCATGCATCATATGTCTTAACTAGTTTAGTGATCACACGCAAAACTGTCCCATTAATAGCGCCAACAGAGTTGAGCAATAACCAGCATATGATAGATGAGTGGAGAATATGCTCTTCCCAAATAGTGCATTATGCATAGGATGCTGAGAAAGCAAGTGTGTTATGTCTCATATATATTCCATGGACGATGAATCCATGTCTGGCTCAATTGTGAATATTTCAATATATATATACATATATATATATATGTATATTATCTTGGATATAATGGAATGGAGTGCCCAAATTTTAGCGATTAATGCATGGATCCACATCTACGTACATATATGCTGAACAGATGGGTCACATGCAAAATATAGACATTCAAATACAGTCTCCAAATTTTAAGAATCAAAACTCGATAAATCGAATTATGCTCTACATTACTATAAAATAATAGTAATGTTCATGTTTAAAGACGCGCAGGCGCATGCATATATATTACCTGTTTGTCTTTTATATATTTGTACTTGTTCGCATGAATATACTTTGTAAACTACAGATGTGGACCCATGTGATGGTGGTGGTCGATGAGAAGTGGTGACTATGTTATTAAACCTCTTTTTAATTGGTCGCTAGAATTAGCAATCAATTGTGTGCGCTCGCTAAAATAGAAGACCTTTACAGAGTCAGAGTCAACTATATTACATTGCTATTATTTTTGGTATTACAGTACTACCTATTGCAATGTTCTCTATATCGTACTCACTGTCATATTTGCGGGTGAGTTAACATTTGTTTAATAACAGTGTCAGTTAATATTTAGAGAAGAAGAAGTCAAAACCAAACCAAGTCCAATCCTGAATGAAGAAATGTTGATCCTTCGTATGGAATTGGAAACGTCTACGTGGACCATGCTTCATTTTGTTCATGTTCACAATTCACTTATTTTTATCGTGCCAATTCAAACTCTCAACACGATATGTATGAGGAATCACGTTAGATTTTCATCACCTCCTGAACTGTCTTATGAGATTCATTGCTAACAATATTCATTACATTATGTTGAAGATTTTTGTTAAGTGTTTTTCTAATATTTTACATAATTCATTTTTTTTTGTCTGATTTGAAACTAAGTCTTACTCGTGTATTGTTATCCAATATAATCAAATAATAGTATTATTGGTATAACTGACATTTTAGTAGCTTTTGTTTTTGTGTAACATGGATTCGTTTTTTTTCTCTTTGTTAGAGAGAGCAACAAAGATGATGGTTTTGGAAATATGAAATTTTCAAGTATATATGATTGGATGTATATAACTAGGTATATTTTCTTATGAAAGAAATCTATAAGTATAACAATACGAAGAATTTATTGAATACTCTTCATAAAAGAAAAGTTTCTCCTAAAATACGTGAACTTCATTAAGTAACATGTACGCAACCAATGTTGTGGTTTTAGGTCTGAGAATTAGAATTTCTACACGAACCTCTTAGAATTTCAAAAAAAAACATGTACGCAAATTAGTGAAATAGCAAAATCAATATTTGGGTGGACGGATCATGTTTCACATTCCCACTTAGGCATAGTTGAGCCCACCTTTTGGCCCAGTAATGATCATGTTGTACTCGTTGCAGAAAATGAAACAATTCAGCTTATACATGACAACCAACAATGAACATAACGTTTGAAAGAATTAACTAAAAGAATGGGAGAATTACAATACAAAAGAATTTCGATACCTAAATGATTGAAAAAAACAAAAACTAAACAACGAACTTCATATCTATGTTCGGGAAAAACGTCTTCCCAAAAATGGTTTCAAGATCATTCTCTAATGGAGTTAGATTCAAATCCAAAGACAAAACCCTCTTGCTACTACTGCATCGTTTCAGAACCGGTACGTTAGAAACCACGGGAGAGATGAGCTGCGAAGGCTCCACCGTCATGCTTGACCTATGGCGTCTCATGTGACCACCTAAAGCCTGTCCGGTCCCAAAACTCTGACCGCATATCGTACACTCATGCATACGAGTTCCATTATAATTGTTGGTAACATGTTTCACCTCTTTCTGGTCAACGGATAGCTTTGGCTTCTTATGACTTGCCCGGTGGCCACCTAGGGCTTGAAACGAAGAAAATTTCCGGTTACACGTTTTGCATTCGAACCGGTTACTTGTATTGCGCTCAGTATATTGGTTGACATCGACCTGTTTGACCATGGATGTTTGTGATAGTATCATCAGACATCTAGCAATGTCAATATTCTTGATGGATTCTTCGTACTCAGATCTTTCTCTCTTCATACTTTTTGGGGTTGGTAAGATCTTGAAAATAAGAAAGCAAACGTAAGCTTTTGATTGTTATAATTGAAAAGAGTTTGTAATGAAAGTTGAGAACAAAGGAGTCACGTATATATATACAAGCGCTATACCTAAAAGTTTGACTTTTTTCTAGTTTGAACTTTGAACAAAAGAAGTTGTCTACTAATAAATTAACAATCTTAGCAAAAAAGGTTGTCTACTAAACTAATATTCTAACAACAAGGCAGCACTGATTGTTTGACTTTGGGACATTATTGACATTTTCATTTTCACCCTTTGACCGCCGAACGGAATGCATACCACGCGGGCTGAACATCAAGGGTAGTATAGTCTTTTCGTGTTGTGTCATCACATACTTCATCTAACTTCTAATGTTAAAAATGTGAAACTAATAAATAGAGAGTAGAGTCAACAAATATACACAACACAGAATAAATCCAGCAACTTGGTTTCTCATGGAGTTGCTTGCCATGGTTATTAATTTAATATGAACACCTTATCATATTAATATATACTTTAATCCAAGGTTTATAAGATTAGACTAATCATTGGAAAATCCAGCCGTCATGTATATTATACAATGGTTGAAGTTTTAAAAAACACCCAATGGAATTTTCTTATATTGTTTTATAATTGGATGACGTTTAAATTAAATAAACAAACTAATATAAAGTCAGATTAAAAATTGGATACAATCATCATAAGTATGTTTGAAGAGAAAGTTCATTTGTTCAAACACATGCACTGGAGTCTGGTGACCAGTTTAAAGACTTGGATACATTGTATTAAGTCATTGTCTATCTAGATGGCAAGAGCGCAATAATTTTCTCTCTATATATTTTTATCATTGAGAACGTCATCAGTGATGTTAATGGTGATGACATCAATAGTACGTGAGAGATGAGCAAGTCAGAGCAAAAGTAAATGGTTGGTTAGATACACATACATATGCTCATTTTGACTTCACCATGTTTTTTCTTAAAAAGTAAAAACAAAGTCTTGGACTTTTGGTGCTTTTGTTATGTCCCTCTTTACTTTTCACATTCGGTTGATCCAAAGGAGAAGATTAGCCAAATTTAGCCAGTCTTATGTAAGATATAACCAACTAATCAAGAGTAACATAAAGCTTATATTACCTTAACACGCTTAATCTTCTAGGCTCATCTAGTTAATGAACTTAACTGCCAAAGCATGAAGCTGTTTTTGGGATCTAACCAATCATATGTTTACTTCCAAGAATGGAGTTCTGTTGTTAGCTTCTTCTTGTCCTTGTTTAGTTAATCTTTTATCCCAAGCTTGGCACATCTATGGCTTGTGTGTTAGGCGTTTCATTCCTGATTAGATTCTAAAATTCTATGATTTGAAGACAGAAGTTCACACAAAATAAACATGCTTAACAGAAACAATAAGACAAGTGCCATCAAATGTTTCATGTCATCTCTCCCAGTATTCCATGATAAAACAATGCACAAAACAACAAAGATCAAGATGGGTGTCAAGACTGAGGATCACAATAACACAGTAGCTACCTCCTCCACTAGAGAAGAGCTGAACCGTAGAACACCAAATCCGCAGGACCCGTCATGTAAATATGGTTGTCTTCCTCTTTCCACTCTATCTCCAACGGTCCACCAGGTAGCTCCACCGTGCATTTCTGTTCCACCATAAATAGAAACTTGGTTTATCACAAGTTTCATGCTTTTAAACTGATTGCTACATGTTGCATTTAATAACTATGTGGCTCGTAAAACATAGTTTTAGAAGAAGTTATTCAAACTTACCCTGTCTGTTCGACCTTCAAGGACTGCTGCAACAACCAGAGCACAAGCTCCTGTTCCACAAGCCAAAGTTGCTCCTGCAGTTTGAAGTTTATGCTTTCAAATATATGATAAGGATATATATAAAGATTGGTGATTATTAACTAAGTAATATATTTTCGACTTGGCTAACCTGCCCCACGCTCCCAGACACGCATTTTTAAATGTGAACGTGACAAGACCTCCACGAACTCTGCAGATAAAGTTCAAAGAGATATGAGACCAGACAATGGCAAAGAGATATGGCCAAAACCACCAGTGAAACTTCAGGTAGATCAATGTATCATGTATGAGCGAATCTCCACCAACCTGTGTTAGTTCTAGCTGGGAACATCTCATGATGCTCGAAGTTAGGACCAATCTCTGACAACTTCAACTCATCAACTCTCAGATCCTGGTCGATGCAAACAGAAATTCACAAACTCAATTTGCTTACATACAGAATCTCCTTCTTTCTAAGTATATACCACGGGAAGCAAACACGCACCTTTCCATCCTTAGTGCCAAATGTGATACAGTGAGGGTTTCCCATGCTTACACACGTCACATTCCAGCTTACTCCATCAACTACTAGCTCCGCAGCAACAACAGACTCGCCTCTGTTTCCTTGCAACCTCGTAGGCACATCCTCTGCTCTAAGGATCGGTTCACCCATATCAACCTTAACCTTTATCAACACCAAACCAATCAAAACAGAGAAAAAAACAAAGCTTTATCATGAATTTCAGAGAAAGGTGGTAACTTTTACCTGCCCATCATCTTGAATCTCTGGAACGATCAGGCCAGCACCAGTATGAATTGTAAAACTGTAACGAAAAAAGCATGAGAATCATAGCAAGTGTGACCCTTTTAACTAATATATCTAATTATAATACCTATGCTTTCCTTGTAGATTCTCAATCTCCGCAATGTATCTTGCAAAACATCTAACTCCATTGCCACACATCTAACAAAAAAAAGTAGCTTTCAAATTTCAAAACAGAGACTTTTAATACAGAAAAAACAGAGGATTAATCAAAACAGAGGCAAAGGCTTTGTACCTCTGGTTCACTACCATCTGAGTTGAATATCCTCATAGTGTAATCAGCACCATTAACCCCAGGCATCGCAAAGATGACTCCATCAGCACCAACACCGAAGTTTCGATCACAGAGCTTCACAGCTTGCTCCTGAGTAATCTTAGTTTCTGACGAATCCCTATTGTCTATCAAAATGAAATCGTTTCCAAGGCCGTGGTACTTGACGAAGTGGAGGATTCCGCTTTCCTTTTTATCTAAGAAGCTTTCCGGTGAGAGTTTCTCGGCGGCGAAGGCGCTCATGGAGGTCGCTGAGACGCGAAGGTTGGTTCTTTGGAAGGAGAGGTTGGACCGGAGAGATGGTAATGATCCGAGGCTCCTGGAGAAGGTATGTGATAATCGACGTGATTGCGGCGAAGCAAGAGTGATAGTGCTCGTGGCGGCTATCTCCATCGATGCTTCTTCAGCTTCTTTTTGTTTCTTCTCTCAACTCTGTAAAAAGACTTTGCTTATGTTTTGAATCAAAAACCAGACAGGACTTTGATTTGGTGTTGTAATTGGATCAAATGGTTTAATTGGTCCAATAGATTCAACCGAACTAATTAAAAATTAAATATATATATATACAAACTTTATTACTGACTGAAAAACAAAAAATAATATAAAATATGATATAATTAATTAAATAAAAATGATGAAAAGTTTTTATAATTTGATCATTTATTTTAATAAAAATCGGTATTGGTTGAATCGGATCATTGGATTTGACATGTTTGTTTTGGTTTTTGATTGGGTTTAACGATTTAACTCAGATCCAATTTGAAAAAACGAGTCACGGTCCTATGGTTTGTTCTGGTTTTAGCCTTTTGGATCACGGGTGAACCGGATTGAAACCGGCTGTATGAAGCTTTAACGATGGGGAAGGAAAAAAAGGAAAAAAACTAAATGTTTGACGTTTCAGGCCTTTTTTTTTCTTTTTAATTTACCGCACAACCCTAATTAAAACCCTTGGAACGCCTTTTCTTCTTCTTCCTCCTCGCTCGCGCCTCCGTCACGGTTCCTTCTCTCTCTCTCTTTCTCAAACTAGCCCCTCCTATCGATTCCCCAGGTAAGCTTCGATGTTCCTCTTGTTAACCCTTCTCGTAGATTCATTTCCAATACACAAAGTTCTCTACTTTTCCTAAGTCACGATAAACCCTAATCGCCTCTGTTCTTTAATAGAAAAAAGCTTTGACCTTTACAAAAGTATAGATCCGATCTGAATCAATAAATGATCTACTTGTCAGTAACGATCAACCAATCTTCCAATTAATAGGTTTGATGGGAACTCCAGAGTCATCTCGAGAGCCTTGCCCTGACCGTATCCTGGATGACATCGGTGGTGCCTTTGGTATGGGAGCTGTTGGAGGAGGAGCCTTTCATTTCATCAAAGGAACGTATAACTCTCCCAAAGGCAGTCGCTTTATCGGAGGAAAACAAGGGGTGACTATGAACGCTCCTCGTTTGGGAGGTAGTTTTGCTGTTTGGGGAGGTCTCTTCTCGACGTTTGATTGCTCCATGGTGTACCTTAGGCAGAAGGAGGATCCTTGGAACTCTATCTTTGCAGGTGCTGCGACTGGTGGGTTTCTGGCTATGCGTCAGGGGCCTAGCTCAGCTGTAAGGTCTGCGCTTTTCGGTGGGGTTTTACTTGCTTTGATTGAAGGAGCTGGGATTGCGTTGAACAAGATGTTGGCTCAGCCTCAACATATGGAAATGGAGGAGGGGATGGCTGGGATGCCTGGAATGCCTGGAATGCCTGGGATGCAGATGGGGCAGGTGCCTGGGATGCAGATGGGACAGCAGATGCCAAGTCAGGCACAGGCGCAGGTGCCACCAGAGAATACTGCTTCATCATCATCATGGTTGGGCGGTCTGTTTGGTAAGAAGAATGATGAGCAGCAGTCGCAGACAAGTAGTGGAAGTGAAACAAAGGTGTTGGAGAGTTTTGATGCGCCTCCGGTGCCATCATTTGAGTACAAGTAAGCTTTTGATGGGGTCTCTCTTGTCATGCCAGTCGTTGCTACTGCTCTTCAGCATGTGTTCTGTTTTGTCATAGCCGACCTATCCTCATTTGTTTCTGCGGAATTATATACTTGTTCTTGGGAGAATGAGATTCTTCTTTGGCTTAAAGTTTATGTTTTAACGTTCTTTGTGCTTAATGTGAAATCCTTCCACAACTATGTAATGTTGGGTTTTGAATAATTTAGTTTTAGATTTTCATAGTGGGAATGTTTGAGCAATGAAAATGAATTTTATTTGAGCATTCTCTGTCTCTTCTTAGGGGACCTATTCAACTATGAATTTAAATTGATTTGTATTAAAATTTCAAATCCGATGTTATTTAAACATAAATTTTAAATAATGTTTTAAAATCTAGTGTTATTAAACTTGTTATTCCATAAAACACTTTGAAATCTATTATTATTAAATTAAATTTAAGTTAGAGATTTTAGAATGTTTTATCTATTTCTAGAATGTTTGGTAGGAGTTTGTTAGTTATAAAAATAAATTCAAATCTCATAGTTTTATATGAATTTCTAGAATGGTTTACCAAAAATCATTGTAAACTCTCTAATTTACTTACAATTATCTAAAATTCATTATAAATCAAATCATTTCAAATTTTAGATTCAATACATCTCTTCAAAGTCACTCATTAATAGTTTTCTTAGCCATCAACTCAAACACTAGTTTGTGTATTTTAATAGATTTTAAAATACTAATTATTGAATTCATTGTTATTAATTTTATGATTTCAGTAAATATTAAATTGAATTTAAAATACAAAATAGCAAATATTGAACTAAACCTTATTATTTTGATACATTTGTATTATTTGTATTGTCTATTATTTTATATCCCAAGTTTCATATACTACTTACTAAAAGTTCTACTGCGTCAAACACATAAATAATAATTTTAAATATAATTTTAATTTAATTTAAAAAGAATATTTGGTTTAAGCTTTATCATTATTATTATAAATTTTCATCGATTTAAAAGAAATAAAATCATAAATATAATTACAAGTAGTCTTGTTTCTTTTAATTTGGTTTAATTATTTTATTTTGATGTTATTTAAACTTCTATAAAATTAAAATTATCTTTACATTTTATTTATATGATAATGAATATTTTTAAAAATCTGTATATATATATATATATATATATATATTAAATAGTCTATATTTGTGAATATATATATCTATATGAATTTTAGAGCTTTATTTACAAAAATATTATAAATCACTTCAAATTAATATAAATTGTTATAAAATTTTAAAATCTAAAAGTTGGTTCCATTAACTTTTGAGGATGGTTGTGGAAAGATAAAAAAAAATATATGCATCTGCTTAATGCAATAGCTGCTGTTTCACCACTCACGCCCTTAAAGTTTCTTCTCCATCTCCTTATCGCCGGCTTAGGGTTATCTTCTCTAAAAAGCTTCTTATCGTCTTCTCTAATCGTAGCTTTTGCCGCCTCAGCGATCGATCTGAAGACTTGATCAGGTTAATTATGGTTGTGTTCATTCTTAAACTCATCGCATGCGATTCCTGCGTCTTCTCTTAGTTTTCGATTCTCAGATTTTCAATTGGATTTTAAAGCTGTTTTCTGGGCTTAGATTCGCATGATTCCTAGACGCTTTGTGTTGAATTGATTGACTATTTCGAAAAAAAAATGTCACATTCAACAAACGAAAGCGTGGAAGATGAAAAGGAAGGCAAAATGTGTAACCAACGAACGGAGCTGACACAGGAATGGGAGACCATGGCTCAAGCCTGGGTCGCCGCCTTCCCGGACGCAAAGTCCGTGGTAAGCGCCAGTGAAGTGGAGACTTGGATAGGCTCCAACTTCGAATCCTTGCCGGCGGATCTCCGTCAGAGGCCTCTCTCCGATCTCGTGGATCGTTTCCTGTCCATGAGACAGTACTTGAGACAAACAGCATCGGAACAGAAGGAGCAAAATGTGGAAGAGGATCAACATCCAGCTCGGTTTCAGAGGACTGACCAGTGGTTACCAGTGTACTCGTGGTTAGAATCTCTTGATAATGGAGAGTTGGTGAAATCAAAAGATATCTCTGAATGGCTGGATGCGAATCCACTTGTTAAAGATGAGCTCTCTTCAAGGCATTCTCGTTATCATTTGACTCATTATGTCAAGAAATGTCATCTCAAGATTCTTAAAAGAAAGGAGAAGAAGGTTATTACACTCTTTTTTTACATTTTCTTTTTCATTGTTCTTCAATCTTGCTTGCTTTTTATTCAGGGATTGATCCGCCTGACCAGAGAAACTGCAATGGAAGTTCACAAAGAATTTGGGGACAAACACCATAATCTTACACTTCCTGGTAATCCCTATTGAGTCCATAGCTCTAGATTCAAATGGCTTTGTTAGTGATGTAGTGTCATGCTTTAATTTTTAGCTGATCCCATGAACAATATACCAAAAGACAGTGACCTCTACCGTACAAAACTGAAAGAAGCTAAACGTAGATTTGAGATGTAAGTCCCTTTTCTCAACGTTTTGTTCATTTAATGGTTAGGTTAATGTTTGTTTTGCCTATCATCCAGGTTGGTTGAGCTCGAGAAGAAACTAGCTCCGCATTTTTCAAGGCCTCGGTTAGCCAACACATGAACTTATCTACCTGGTTTCAAACACTTCCTTTTGATTGGCTTTGTAAGTCTCTTCTCTGCTTTTGGTGTTGTAGAACTGTTTGTGAAATCGTAAGGTCATGTAGCTGTATGGAGTTTAGTTTGAATGTATGTTGCTGGCAATAACACCAAACCGTTACTTGTAACCTTTTCTAAACCTGGACAATATGAGAGAGGGAGATGTTGTTGTTGTGTTTGAGATTCCACATTTGCTTTTTTTATGCGCTTCATACCTAGCTTCGCACTCGTTCTCCACATACAGTTTTCAAAGAATCCTATTTGGTTCCTCTAAAAATCTTGTCACTTCGGACCTTCCATGTGTTGCAGATTATCTATGGAGAAATGTTATATCCCTATCCAAATCAATGTCGTTGGTATAAACACGTGATATTAGAAAAAACTGAAAAGGCATGATTGTGTTGATGTTAGACCCCATGTTTGTAGAGTTAGTAGCATTCAAAAATAGCAATTCATCAGACTCGTCTAAAAGGCTTCACATCTAAAACAATAATTATCATATCATATATGGTGAGGTGTTAATTTTTTTGTTACCGTTAGTTCTCCTGTCACAATTTTTCAAATAAGATGATGTATTTTGAGGAGCATTAATTTTCCAAGAGCTACATTAGACTAAACTCTGAATATACAACTCTTTTTCATGATTAAAGATATTCTTTACCACCCACTTTCAGATTTAACTATATACTGACCTTTATTCGTGAAGCATCATCAAAAAGTATATGTAGCCTTGCTTGACACACTACCAAACTCTATATCGATGGAACGTCCTTTGGTATCATCAACTGCTTTAACATTTCCATATTTCATCTTTTCACCTCTCCATGAATAATCACTGAGAGTTAGCATCAAATAAACATCATCAGCAGTGCCCCGAGTTGGTCTCACTGAATATTTGGAATCCAAAGATATTTTCAAGCTTTAATTTCATAACCTGAATGCATTCATTAAAGACTATATATATATTAATTAAATTAAACTATATTAAAATAAAAAAAACTATAGCTTTCTAATAAGATTTTCTGACTGTAAATTTTGGATTATACAAAATTTAAATTTATAGGATTTAAATTTATATGATTTTACTCTTATATATATATATATATCAATTTGATATTCAGGTATTAATCTGCTATTGATGTAGAAAGATATTAATCCTACATTTTTAAGTGGAAGAAGGAGAAAATAGTTTAAAAAAAACTTCAACTTACAAAAATAGCCTTTAGTTTTGTTTAAATTATTTTAATCTTCAACTTTCAAAAATTATCGGTTTCAAATCTCAATTTTTGTTGACTAAGCCAATTTAAATATCTAAAAAGTTAACGTTAAATCGATTTAAAGGTTAACTTTTGTGTATTTCAAGTATTTGAAATGATTTGATAAACAAAAGTTGAAGTTTAAAATGAATAACTTTTAAAAGTTGAAAATTAAAATGGCTTAATAGATATAAAAATTAATAGACAAACCTAATTTGAATATATTTCATACAAAATAATAAATTTAACATATTACAACTTAATAACCTAACTTCAATATGTAAGATATATATTTTACTATTCTTCTTTGTTAACCAAATATGATCCCCTTTTTAAAATAAAAACATTTTTATAATCATAACATTACAGTCACAATCGTAACTTTTTTTTTGTTTGATATACAATGCAGTTTCCCAATTATTATTTATTAGTTTGAACTTTGAACTTTCAAAATCAAAAAAGTGATTCACCTAATCCCTCCTCTTCAGTCTCTCTCTCTCTTCTTTAATGGGTTTCTGGAAAATGTTTCCAATCTAGTTGACTTTCTTTGATAATATCTTATAATCTTCAAATTACAGAGTGAATGAAAGATGAAGGCTTTTCGTCTCTAATTTAGGACCGATTCGTTTCCACAGTAGCCAGCCACTTCTTTGTCAAGGTTAGAGTTCATGTGAAAGTTACTTGTTTTATAAGGCTTTGATTCTGAAGAACAGACACAAACATATCTTACTTGTCTTGGTTTCTTTTGAGTAAACACCCAGAGATAAACCATTCGGTAGTCTCATGTCTTTATATGTTTGGTAGTAGTCTCGTGACCGCTTTTAAGTGTAGCGGTGTAGATAAAGGTAACCACTATGGACATTGGCTCCACATACACAACTATGTATTGACTCAGCTTCATGTTGTTGCCGTTTCTAGTTAAGGAGGTGTTAAACCGATGAAAGTTTAAATGATAACACAGAAATGTCAATGCAAAGTGGATCTCAAAGGACATCACCTAGCATTATAGCAAGGTTGATGGGTCTTGATGTGCTGCCTCCTCCTCACAAGCCTTTGGAGAATCAACAACGCATGCCTAAAGCTCGTGGAAGCAAACATATGGTGATTATGAATCTCTGAGGAAGGGCTCAATGGCTGAGGAGAGATTCAAAGACGTCTTTGAAGTTTTGGACGTAGATGAAGGGAAGAGCAGTACAAGTTTGTATCAGAGGAGGAGTGTGAATGCTAATCTAACTGAGGCAGAGATACGCCACAAGTTCATGGAGGCTAGGCGGTCTATCCACTGATGAGAAGCTCCGATATTCTAAAGAGTTTAATGAGACTCTAGACTCCAACAGGTGTCGAAGTTTCTTCATCAGCCAGATTCATTATTCAACAAAACATTTTCCTGACCTTCAAAAGCATAGCTCAAAAACCACAGTTCAGTCAAGCTAACACTTTGAAGTTGTCCAACGGCGCAAACCATGTAGAGAATTTCAGAACTCTGAAAGTGGACAAAGAGTTCTCAGGGAAGAGTCACATATCACCTCAATGGCATGGTGACTTATCAAAGAAGCAGTGGAAAAAGAGAAGTGGTTTGAAAACCAAGCGAGATTGTTGTTCTGAAACCTAATCTCGGGAAGCCACAGACTTGTGCTAGAACTCTTCCATCACAAAGCTCTTCTTGTAATGAAGCCAGGGAAGATCTCAGGCTTCCATGCACCAGCAATCAGGAGTCTAAAGCATCTGGCATTTTGAAAGACAATGAAGATATCTTTCTTTTAAGAAACAAGTCAAGAGATTCCAGAGCCATTGCAGAATAGTATCTAGACAGTTAAAGGCAAGTTGTGGCAATGAGAGTTCCGTAGACTTTGATATGTCAAGGCTTAGAGGTAACGCAGGGGATGAAACTCGTCAGGGAGTGATTCTTCAAGAGCAAGAACTGGCTTTAGCCGCAAGAATCACAGTCGGTCTCTGTCTTTCCAGGTCCCCGGAATATGTGAGTAAGGAGGCCATGAGGAGATTGTCTGAGGAGGTGGAAGCTGGCACACAATTCTGAGAAAGAGATAGAGATAAGAAGAAGAAACACACTGGCTGATATGCTTTCAACTGTCAGATAGAGAGGCAAGAGCAGCAGGTTTTAATAGGACCAGTTTCGAAGAAGGGCTCTTTGAGAGCAATGTTGAACAGGCTGAGTTGCCAGATCCCATTGGAATTAGTAGCAGAGATGGTTGGAAAGGTACTGGTAGAAGAAATCTTCCAAAATCTAAGAACAAGCCATGCATAAGGACAGAACTTGTAGTCACACGATTGTGCTTCCTAAGAAGTTAACCACTCGAGATGGATTAGTGAAGGGGAGTTCTTTTCACAACAGGCCAACTTCAGTGAAAGTCTTTATCTGGATAGTGAGTTATCCAAAGAGAAGATTCCTGCTACTAAAAAACACAGAGCAGCTTATCAGTTCATGCAGATTCAGACCTGAAAGTGTTTCAGACTATGAGGATGCCAAGAGCAACCCATCCTTGGAACCACTCGATTTGTCAGCAGTTACCTCGTTAACTGACCATGTAAGTGAGAAGTAATGTTTCAACATCATTGGTTTGTGGTCTAGATCCCAACTCTATCGTCTGTTTTACCTGACAGATGTTCTATTGTTATGTCCCAACGACAGCCTCAGGAGAGTGCAGAGGAAGGAGATCAACCAAGTCCACAAACTTCTTTCCACGATGAGTTTTCATCTAACTCCGAGTGCTTTGAGAGTCTTACCGCTGATCTCCAAGGTATCTCAATCATATCTTATTGGTGATCCTTTGTTCCTTTCACAGTTTAAGTTCATTTTTTTCCTCTTTTGATACGTTAAATTTCCAATTATCAAATAGCTTTTGGGAAACTCTTCAGCATCAGTAGATAATGAAAATACTGAAACGTTTCAGTTACTGGAAAAAATGTTTAAGGATTTCTCTTTTATTACCAGGGCTCAGAATGCAACTTCAGCTACTCAAACGGGAGTCAGATACTTACAATGAAGGCGACATGCTCGTTTCAAGTGAAGAAGACGCAGACCAAGAGGAATCATCCATAGTAACAGATGAGACTATGATCATCCATGAGCTAAGAGAAAACTGGAAGTCTCTATACTTGGCTGATATCTTATCAAACTCCAGGTTCAGTGACTTGAACCCGACAAGCTTCATGGCGTCATGGCACTCTTCTGAATCACCTCTAGATCCATCCTTGTTTGATGATCTTGAGAATAAGTACTCCGGTCTGAAAACCTCAACCCTGTTAGAAAGAAAGCTTCTCTTTGATAGGATCAACAGTGAGTTTCTAGAGTTCTTTGAGCAGTTCACTGATCTCAGACCCACGAAGGTCAACCCAAAATGGGATATACGCAGTATACATGAAACTCTGCGCGAGCTTGGCACTAGAAAACACATGAAACGAAGTAGAGATACAAAGGAGAAGGAGTTGAAGTTGCCAAACTTGGAAGATGGCATTGAAGTGATAGGTAAGGAGATTGAAGAAATGTTGACATATGAACTCATAGCAGAGTTAGTGATAAGAGATTGTTCTAGAAAAGTTATTTGTAAAACAAAATGCAAACGTTTCTAACAAGTTTAAATTATCATAATAATACGATGCTATTGGATATAGAGTTTCAGCTGAGATGCGAGTTCTATCACAAGTTCAAAAGTGGACTCTACCGGCTGGTTTCACAACAACAGAGAGAGTTGGAGTAGTCCAAAACTGAGAGGTAAGAAAGTAAAAAAAAAGGTAAATTAAGGCTTTGGAGTTTCCAGATTAGGCATGGGGAGTGTTGGAGTAGTCCAAAACTGAGCATTTTTAACCTTTGAGATGCTATCCAATATTTCCAACGGAGTGATGTCTCCAGTCACAGTCACAGTCACTTTCTTTGCAGTAAAATCTATGTTGAAAGATGTCACACCTACAAAGGAATCAAATTCATTTTAGTATAGCATATTGGCCAGCTTCAGACCAAAGCTGGTTCTAGTGATGAACCGAACCTGCTGGGGTATGGACAAAATAACCAAAAATCAAAGTGGCCTCACTGTAAAGTAATTTATGAACCGAATCTGAGCCAAGCTTTTTTCTCTAAACCGGAACATATTGAAAGTTAACCGATATGTAACCAAATAAAGAATCACCTTGCATTTTAGAGAGATGTTTCCTAAGTTTTGCTTCACAACCTCTGCAGTGGAGAGACACTTTGAGAACAACGACATGCTTCTCCTCCTGATAATGCAACTCTAATCATTACCCTCTTGTCACCATTTACTACATTTGTGTTACTTATCATGCAAACAAACAAAACAACTTACCTGGTCTGAACCACCACCACCACCACAAGACTTCTCTTCCATCAATGACGACACTGGATTTATCTCTTCACTAGCAGGAGGTTTAGGACTAGCAGCTACCTCCTTAACCGTATCATCATGACCCACAGAACCGGTAAGAGAAACCGGGTCGGATCCCAAAAGATACCTTGTAGAACCTGGAGGAGTTTTGGTAAGATCACACGCGGGTCTCGCAACACAGCTGAAACTCTTCCTCGCCAAGCTGATGTCATTTGTTATGAGCTTCAACAACGCCGCCGCTCCACCTCCACCGCCGGTGCTTTTACGGCCAGTGATGCTCCTCCTGCCCTTGCAGATCTCTAGAGCTTTGTTACTGATCTCTCCGTCGGCAGGTAGTCTAGTGTAGTCGTCTACAGAGGATCTCCGGCCATCATTAATGATGGGATTGTGGCGGTCGATAGCTCGGCCGCTGCTTTTGTCATCTTTATCGGCGAGGGTGACGGTGGTTGGTTGGTGAATGTGGTCCATGCTTGAACATATGGCTGTTGATGCTTGAGAAGCGCAGAACATAGGTCCCTTCATTTTTCTTTTCTTTCTTCTGATAAATAAAAAAAACACTGAAATGTTGTAAGAACTTGAAAGAAACGTTGAAGCTAGAATGTGTATATTTGCATCATATATCATATGAAGATAATTTTTTATTCATGTAGTGAGAGGATTGGGTTGGTGTAGAGACATTAAGGAGTGTAACGCTCATATAGATGAGTTGTTTTTTTGCTAAAATATAGATGAGTTATTTGTCCATATATATATATATGTATAAATGTAATCTATATAGTTGTTGAGACGTTAGTTATAAATTACTCACGTGCTACTTTTTTTCATTTTTCCTTTATATCTTACATTTTGTCTTTTTTAAAAAAATATTGCGTTGCATTCACCGATTATTATAAGTAAATTAAAAAAAGAGCAGTAGTGAAATGTTTATATTTGGTTACATCAGCAATACTCGATTTGTTGTATTATAATAACAATGGTTGAACCCTAAAACTAAAATTATGTGTGTTTTAGGGTACGGATCTCATTCCCCGCAGCCAATACTTAGTTCACTAATTATTGTAACTACGTGACCAAACATGTTAGGGACAAGACATGGTCACATATCTGGAGAAAAACAAAAGACTATTTATATTTGAATGGACATGGACCATATGATATTGATACCTCTTAAGTATATCGGATCCTTTGATATCGAAATTACAAATATGTAATTTTTAATCTAAACAAAAAAAACACACAGTATAATCTAAACTGTACAAAAGAAACTTACCAAGGTTCATTCATTCAAAGTTACCTGCAATGTCCTATATTCTGGTCTTTGTTATCTTTCACAATTGTCAAATTTTGAATTTCCAACTCAAATTCAATTAATAATGAGTGGAATGGTTTTTTGTTTGTGATTATATTTCACTTAACTTACATGCATGTTAGATTCCTAATAACAATTAAGATATCGATGCATTTAAAAAAAAATGAAAATGGATAATAGTAGTTTTGCAAAGTATAAACAACAAACTAGTAGTAGTATTCTTGCAATTTTCTCACTTTATTATTTTATATTTAACAAGCTATGTAATACTCAACGGCTAGTTTCATTTCATTTCTTTGTCATGATTATGACAACTTGAAATACTAAATTACTTTTCACATGGGAGTTTAGAGAGTGTAAGTTTGTTATTTTGGCTGCCCCTCAGACTATTTGCATACCAACAATTTGTATAGTATTAGTTTACCGCTACTAAGTTTTATGAGGGAAATACTAAGTATCTAAAACATATTGTATAGATAAACACATATTCTCTTAAAGCAAAAGTTAATCACAAATATTAGTTGTTAATATATATTATTGCATGCTCACTGTCACTGGATGCATAATGCCGGGCGTGGACCGTGGGACATCCTTCACGAGACATTTTCCAAATCCTATTTCAATCTCTCATTTATTTCATTTTTTGTTTGTTTGTCTGTTTTTGCTTTATATATATGATAAAGGAAAGACTGAACCTGTGTCAGAAAGAGACGAGACAGACATATGGCAACGGTCGAAAAAAAAACAGATAAGAAAATAAAATCTTGAGAAAAGAGTAGTAAGTAATGGAGCTTTCCTTTGTAGATGGACAACGTGATGCTTGAATGTTAGAGCCGGACAGAGCTTTTGTTAGTATTACCACAATTTTATCTAACTTTCTTTCAGCTCTTCTCTGATTAATTTAATACGAATCTTTTATTGAGATTAGTAAGGAACACGAGGAATATTCTACGTTCGGATCATTGGATGTATATGGTATATCCGGTTTTAACCTTTTTATCTTTTTCACTGTATTAAAACTCTAAATCATTTTGCTCTTAATCCTTCAAGTTTAACGTGGTTCTCTCTATAAGATAACTACTAGCCTTTGACCCGCGCGCCCGCGCGGATGTTATTTTTGTCATCCGGATCCAAATATTATATATATAAAATTTAATTATAGTTATCTATGTAGATTACATATACTTTTATATAAATACTAAAATTTTAATGATTTAAGTTTTTTTTAAATATACTAAATAGATGGTTAATAGTTAGTTTTAATTTATTTTTAATTAAAAAAATACATGTCCAGATATCCACGTGTATTTGGATTTTTTAGTCTGAATATCCTAACCCCAAATATCTGGATCCGGATAACAATTTTACGCATCCGAAGAATGCATATTCGAATCCGTATATCCTAGAATACCTCAAATATTTGATCCTTCCTAGACCTAACTATGTATTATATGGTGATTAAATTTTTAAAATTTATAAATTACATAAGTTATTCTTATTAGATATATATCGTACAAATGATAATACATTGTATTTGTTTGTATATATAACCATTTATAATAAATATTAGTATGTATTTTAGTCATTAAATTGTTATGGAAAGTTACATAATTTTGTTATTGTAAATGAATAAATTTAAATTATAATCGAAATTATTAACATTATTTTTTTTTATAGTTCAAATGTAGTTGGTAGCTTATACGAATATGAATAAAAATAAAACTAATTTAATGTTATATATATGTATAATTCTGTTTTTATTATAAAAATTTGGAAAATACATTTACATTTTTTTATGAAATCTTCAATTCCAATGATAAAGATTGTTAATGGGTTTAGCATAGATTTATTTTTTTTTCTTGTTAAAAATCAATGTTTAGATGTTTGGATGCAAAGATAATATCAGTGGCATTCTTTGTAAATATTAGATAAAAACAATGGTTATTTTATATTTGTACTTTAGTTTTAATAGATTAGATGTTAATCGGGGGAACTCTTAGATCAAAATTAATCTTTCGACATCTATCATCTTATGTAATTTTCGCTCAAAGTTGAAGTGTATTTAATTACCCAAGACCGTAAAACCTAAAAATATGGTTTATTATACGGTAGGAAAAATAATAATTTTGTATTATTTTTCTTTGAAATTATCCGTGAACTTTCCAGTTTGAACTTAAACTGAGTTAAATACTAATAATGGTTTTG
This sequence comes from Moricandia moricandioides, assembly GCA_905132885.1. Taxonomy (NCBI): domain Eukaryota; kingdom Viridiplantae; phylum Streptophyta; class Magnoliopsida; order Brassicales; family Brassicaceae; genus Moricandia; species Moricandia moricandioides. Next base: position 45,701 of record CAJHQQ010002322.1, read on the forward strand.
GACCTTTGTTTAGTGGTACCGCATTTATTTATTTATTTGAGTTTTGAAAAGTTTTAAATTCTTTCTATATGGGCTTTATTTGTTGAAAACGAGGGTTATCCACAGTTAGGGTTAAGCATCGAGTAAAGCCCATTAAGCTACTTGTGAGTTCCTCGCGTAGCCCACATAACCGTTCTAATGAAGGTTTCAGCGGGGGAGAGCCGCCAATAGGAAAGCGACCTCATCGGTGACAACACAATGGTTGTAGACTTGTAGGAGAGATATTTTTACTTATAGCTGCCGCTTGGTTTCTTAAAATAGTAATTATTTTTTCTATCAGTAAAAATAATGCATTTACGTGGTGGACTTTGCGTTTTTGATTCTGTATAGGTCTCCATCATTTGTATAGTTTTTGAATTTTTGTTAAAGCGTTTTCATTACAGAGTTACGTTTGATTATGAGTGCTCATTATATTTTGATTTGAGAACTAAACTTGGTATCTTTAAGCGTGCTTGTTGGTTTTGCAGATTGATTTTGTGGTCTTTGAACAATGTAACCACTGATGATAACTCTAACGTTTTCAGCTGAAGTAAAAGTATGTTCTCTTTGATATATTTTCAAACAGCTCACAAAGTACCATGTTTGCTTTTAGTCGTGATTGTTACAGAAAATGTTAGGCAAACATTTCAATCAACTCCTATATTCACGAAGCATGTTCTGTCATTTTTGGATAGCTTAATGATGCAAGAATATATTTTTGGAAGAAAAAAATGATGTGACATTAATCTTCGTGTTTCTTTTTTTTTAAACTTGGAGTATCTCGTACATATAGAAATATCCAAATTAATTCATAAAGAGATGTTATGGATAAAATCTCTATTTGAATATTCAAATAAGCTCTAAGCAATAGATTCATATTCGCATGGCCATATGTAAAGTTGTTAATTTCGCACTAGAAGAAAATCAATCAATGGCCTATACCAAAATGATTTTTCATCCCGTGGAAACTACTATACTACCACGTTGTAGTCAACATTAATCATTGTGTTACTTTGAATATTATGTCTTCTATGCCCCAAGACATCCCTTGTTGAGGAATGTTTGCTTATTTGTCAATGCATTATTGAAGACATTAATTAGACCTGACTAGTGATATTCATTTGGTTGCTTTCACCATACAGCTTGGAGGATAACAAGATCAAACGGAAACCTTATGATTACAATCCATATGCAATGTTCTTTCTTTAGTTAGGTATGTGTTGGGTCGGGACTCTTGACAAAAGCTACATGTAAACAGTATCAAACGGAAAAAATCCCTATAAAGCTTTCCGAGTTAGGGAAGAAGACAAAGCTATCCACAGACAAGTTAAGTGGTCCGAATATTTATACTTGCTTGTGATTACGAAATGGCTCTCTTTTTGTCATTGTCTCTCTGTCCATTTGCTTCCATCTGACTTGTGTCTCATTGCACGTCGTCATATTAGTTCTAACCAATTCGCGAGTGTGTGGCTCGTAGTTGATCTAGCTAAAGGCTAAGTTCATGTTTGTTAGGTGAATGGATGATTGATAGAAGCAGAACATGAAGAGTTTTTTGTACAAATAAAATGGATTTTAGTAGTTAGCTTTTACTATTTAGAGAGTTGAGAAGTGTATAAACAGTTGAAACCAGTTACGTGATAAGTGAAGTGGGTTCCATGTACAGATATAATTGGTGATCTTGCTTTGTTTCCATTTTGGTTGGAGACACAGGATAACTCTTTGAATATATTGTCCCCAAAATAGATTTAAATATTTATATTTATCGTAGTTTCTACAGGTCTATGTCACATGTTCTTCTGAATCTTGTGAATTTTTTTATTTATTAACCGTACGAATAGACTGACAAGAATTAGTATAGTCAACTGAAACTTTTGAATGGGTCAAAGCTCAAAACTGTGGAAAGGCTCACTTCACCTTCTGACGCCTGTTGTAGATCATATCATATTATCATGTGGATTCTTGGACTTTACTACGAGTGGAACAGTTTACCGATACGCAGGGATACGATTCTGAATGGTACTTTATTATTAATATTATCATGAAGTTGAGTTTCATAATATTAGAACGGTGTAACAGCATTACGTTACAAATGATTGTTTTTTGTTTTGTTTAGTTTAGTTTACTTTCAGAACTTACAAGTTATATTGCACAATTATTTCGAACATGTGATACAAAAGTGTAATGAAATTATAGTGTATGCTTTGTTTTACAGTTTAGATTTTTAGGAACTCAATCTTGAGCTGGAACTTTATAATACTATTAGTGTTGTTTTTCTGGTTAAAGTATTAGTGTTTTTGAGTTTGATGATAATAATTAGTCGCACGTTAGTAGCGATTAATGTTCATGTGTTTTTGATAATTACAAGCTACTTTTTATGGTTTCAGTGACAATATTGTAAGCTTAACTATTATGCATGGAAAACGAAAAATACTCACTCATGAAGCTGACACTCATCATGCTTCCCATGGACTCTTAAGATTTTTTTTCTCCACGCGGATATCTGTTAATCTATTTGATTAATCAAAAATATAGTACACTATGATCTCTTTGCTGTAAAGCTTCGTTTTTGTTGCTACAAGTGTAAGTAAGAGTGACGCATATTATATTCTCTTTTTCGCATTTAAATAGAAACATTTAACAAAAAAGATTATGTATACTACTTGGTGAAGTTGGGATTATATTACGTAGACCCATGCATTTTCGATTGCGAGCATTCAAAATTTACGAAGTTTTGGTGTAGTTAAATTTAAAATTTTCATCACATTATTGTGTTTATTGCGAAATTTTACAGTAATTGAGTTTCATATAATTATTTTGTGAACAAAAAAATAACAAGATTTCTTTGGATATATATAGGATCAAAATTTATTGAGTAACAAAGCCATCCTATAAACCTCAAATATGGTAGCAAGGCCAATTGGATATGGACCAAGGACCGCACCTTTAATATATATGGTTATTAGCTAACAGTTTTGGCCATCTTACAAAAGGAGAAATCAGAGGATACGACCTGGATAATAAAATTAGAATATAGTGGAATGCAGGTTTGCGAAATTAGGGTGGGTTTAATAATAAATCCCAACTTCACCAAGTAATAAAAAATTATAGCAACATTTTTTTCAATCTATTTGATTTTATGTGGTACCTAGCAATTTTTTCTTTGTGCAAATTGCAAATTCTGGTAACACTTTTTCTGTTTAATAACATTTATTTTCTCTTCAAGTTTATAATTATTAGATGTTATAAGTTTCTCCACAAATATTTAACAATCTCGTTTGTATTAATTTATTGAAGTTTTGAGTTTTAAAAATCACTAGTATAGATATATTTATAGACAGAATGAGGAATCGTATAACTTTGTTACGTTAGTTTTATACTTTTCCACAGTTTAATCCGGTCCTTGTTCGTTATTGGGTGTGCTCACTCTAGCGTGGTCTGGTTACTTTCAGGTATAAAACTCAGATTATTGTTCATCCAACTTGCATTTAAGTGTTAGTGAAGATTAAGTGCTTGAAGAGATCATCAAGATCTAATTACTTGGATAATGGTATGAGATGTACCGGTAACCAAGGCAACAAAGTGAACACTATCCTCAAGTGATTACCATTAATATTTGAAAAGATCTATTAGTAATCTGAGGATAACGCAACTACCTAGCAAAACATGCCGATGTGGTCGTGGTGGAGCGAAGTTAGGAATGCTATGTTGGAATTAGATCATTTTCGAATCAAATTGGTAACTGATACTTGAATTTCGATCTTTGGATAGGTTAAAAAAAATATTAAAAAAAGTTGTGAAACAAAAAAAGAATCCAAAACGCATAACAATTTGAAAGAGATGGAATACAATTTTATCTTGTGAATTCAATGAACTGAATAAACGATTGTGAGGTTTCAGAATAAATCATTGACTACCTTCATGATACATCGTATCACTATATCAGTTTTTTTTGGCAACATCAATACTCTTTTTGTTTTTTTTTGTTTTTTTGAAAAGATCAATACTCTTTTTGTTTCAAAATAATACATGTTTTAAAATTTTCACATTTATTAATAAAACACATTAAAATTTAGTTATTAATGTATAGTTTTTTTTTGTAATTTTACATTTTCTATGTTTTTAAACCAATAAAATTTTTAAAAATGCAATTAATGTTTTTAAAGTTCACAATTTTTCATTATTAGTGACAAAATATAAAATATATATCTTTTTGAAACAAAATTTTTGTTTAAAGTATCTATTTTTTTGTAACAAAGGGAGTATATCAATTTAAGAAGTTTTACAGTATAATTATATTATCACCTTTTTACCATTTAATAGCATGTATTTGGTTGACAAAAACATCATATAAGACTTTTTATGGTATTCAATAGTTATAACTCCTTCATTAGCAATATCCGTGAAAATTTTGACATTGTGCTGGAGTTTGTTTTTGGGGGTTTAAGTTATAGAATGAGTGGACTCAAAAGAAAAAGGAGGAAGCAAACTGAATAAAAGTGACTTTACAGCAATAGTGAGGATCCTCTCAATCTCTCTCTGAAAAATATTTTTAATATAGTTATTTAAATGGTCTAGTGAGTACAGGTAGAAGGAGAAAAGCGAAAACAGGCCCATTTTTATGGGTTCCAACTTTACATTCATATAAATCTGAAATGTAACCCCACACACACACAAAAAGAATAACTTAAGAGTATCTTTTTATTAAAATATAATTTATTTTTTATTAAAATATTTTATTTTAAAACATAATTTCAAATATAAATATTTCTTTAACAGACCAAATATAAATAAAGATTTCAATGATTGTGAGCTTCTTGAAGTTTATCACTACAAGAGATATGGTCCCATTCAAGTTTTATTTGATGTCTTCAAAGCCATAAATTAGATAGTGCAAGATTTTGGGATGTGAAGTATAACTCGTTTGAAATGTTTGAGCGAACGCACATATAAATTAGTTTATAAGATAACATATATATATATATATATATTGTTTTTTTCTTTTGCATTTATAGTGTTTTGTTTGCATTCTATAGTGACGGGTGACCATAACAATACATAAACTATTTTGTATTATTCTTTTGATGATGAATCGTAAATTGGTTGTAAATATTCAGTAGTACATACCATTATGTTTGTGACGTTTTTTTGGTCTGTCAATACTATATTTCTTACTAAATATAAACTCGAATGGTTGTATAATTTCTAATTCAAACCATAAGATAATAAAGGCCAAAGGAAAACTAGTGACATGTGATATCTACGCTCTAGCTGGTGAGTTACATAAATGCAGGTCTTAGAGTTTTAGCACCATAGATCAATAAACAACACGAAATTACTATTGCTACCTTATTAGCAAACGAATTTAGTAACGAGCTTGCACTATAAACCGAAATAATTGTATATGAATCCATCCAGGGAATTGAAATTGGTTCAATTAGTAGTAACACGTTGATGTTTACCTAAAATCTTCCACTGTGTCATAAATGCATTAACGGAACATAAAAGCAACTCTTTGGAATCATCTCAAAGAGTTTATTTTCAATATTTCAAATGAAAATCCATGAGATAGTAGAAACTCTTTTTCAATGTGTCAAAATTATATTTAAACCCAAAAATGTGTCAAAGTTTAAGTTTTAATTCTCTTAAAAATCAAAACTTATAATTTTAAAACAATAATAATTTAGTTGCTAGAAATTCATTTTGCATATTTTCTATTGGAGATACTCTACATGTCTCATAGAAACGAATTTAAAAAAAGAAGTCAAAAGAGTTTATCTTAAGTCAAAAGTTTTCTTCATATAATGTTTTGGTAACTGTTATTATCTATTGAAATATCAAATGGTTAAATAGTTTATACTAAGAACAAGGTAATATTGTCATTAACGAGGTTGGTAGTTATGTAGTTGTTATTACCAATTCTAAACTAGTAAAATTTAAAGAATAAACGTCCCAAACGAGATAATTTTTTTTGTCACAAGACAAATTTAAATCCAAGAACCTTGAAATTAGTAACATTTATAGCATTAACACAGAAAAAAAAGCATCAGTTTCAGCAAAACTTCTACAAAGAAAAACACACAAAAGAATCTAAAATACAGAAGGTAAAAAAAAACAGAGTATAAGAAAAAAAAAGTTTCCTTTTTGAACTTTCTATGTCCTTTTTTGTTTGGAAATGAGAATCAGAGCGAGAAAACGTCACAGATCCGTCACGTTTCTTGAAAAGTCTCAACCTTTTTCAATATCACCACAAGTGGAAACGGATGTTCTTGAAGAAGAGTTCTCAGACTCACCCACATTGCTCTTCCTGGTCGTAAACGACTGCTTACAATGCTCAATAGCTCCTTCAATGGAGTTATCTATCTCCGAGCTGCTCGCGTTGCTGCTTCTCATCAGCATCTGCAGATCTACAGACCCGTTTGATCCCAAACTAAACGAAGACGAAAGGGAAGATGCAGCAGAAGAGGAAGACGAAGAAGAAGAAGAAGAAGAAGAAGAACACTTTGGTGGAGCATGTCTCTGTATCACACCAGAGAACGATCTCCTATGAATCAATGGAGTGTTCTTGCTGTTTAAAGACTCTGTTTTCACAAAAGGGTTCTTCTTTTTGGAGGATTTAGAGTTGTTGATGGCTTCAGATTTGAATTTTGGATGGATCTCTGATGAATCTGAGCAACCTGGTCTCGAGAAGAGAGATCTTATGTAAGCACGTGAAGCTTTGAGCTTTTGAGTGATCGATGACTGTTTGATCTTCTTGCTCCAACTGTTTCCGAAGCTGAGCTCGGTTGATATCTCGATGTAACAGTGCTCGTCTTGGTTGTTGCTTACGTCAATCTCGCTGCTACTGAATCTCCGCGGCGAGGATGCGGCGGTGGCGCGTGGGGAAACGGGAGTAGCTATTGCCATGGAGGCGGAGGTGGAGATGGAGGAGGAGGCGAGAAGCTTTTGGACCATTTGGAGACGAGGAGGGAGGTGGAGAGGGAGGAGTTGACCTTTGTAGAAGAGCTCGTCGGCCGGAGATGTGGTGGATTCGCCGGAAGCTACGGCGGAGGAGCACATTTGGAACTCGAACTCTCGGCTATGCGGAGGAGAGGAGGTGACGGAGAAGCTGATGAAGCTTGTGGACTGAGAAGAAGAGGAGAGGTTGACCTCCATGTCAATGTAATCGTCGTCGTTAGACAGAACTTGTGTTCTTGATTCAGTTCCATGCAAATCCATATTGTAGTATTTATGTAATGATGTATGTAACTGTGTATATATGTGTCTGAAAAATCTCTCTCTTTCTTTCTTTGTGACTGAGAGAACTGAGAAAGAGCTCATGGGAGGTTGGGAGGAGGGAAATAGCATCTTTTTAAAGTGACCTTTCTTTATTTATTTATTATATTTTTCTCTTTTTTTTATCCTTTTTAAAAATAAAATAGAATAAACGCCATTTAAAGTTGTAATACATTTAAAAAAATTATTGCCTTTTCCCCCCCAATTTATAACAACTGAGTTTATTTTTTTGGACAAATAACAATTGAGTTTTTATTACAAAGAATTTGTTAATAAATCCAAACTACGTAGTTCTTTTATCTTTTCGAAAGATTTGTGTCCATGGCCACCAGTTTCTTTAGTGGTTCCTTGTTTTGATATCACGATCTCAAAACTTTACCGTTGCATCCGTTTTTAATTAATTAAAAACATTTGTGTTATGTAGCGTGTAATTTGCACCCGTTATTAAGTTATTATTACATATATGTAATTAGTGGCGTAGAATAGAGTCATATCTGTAAAAAGCAGAATGGTGATGGAACTATATGAGAATAGTAGTATTAATATAATTTATGAATCTGGTAATGAAACATAGTGATACAGTAATAGCAGTACTGCACAGTGATGAATAATTTCACGTTCAATTTGTTGAATAATAGTATATGGTAGGACGCTCCGTTAGTATTATGTTAGAAGACACATGAATTTGATTTTTTAAGTTAAATGTGTTCTCTCTAAATTCTCAATAAATACACCTTTTTCGAATAATAAATAAATGCAAAAAAAAAACATGAATACACATTTTTGCTTCTAGTAACTTCACTAAACCAAAGCTTCGGTTTCAACTTGAAAACTAAACTATCCACCTTGATCCACACGATTACCAAACCTAATATTCCAACTATGCAAATCAACATTACTATATATTAAATCTCTGGAAAGTTTGAAAAATTGCTGAAACATTACACTTGATTGTTTAACATACATAGAGAAACAAACTAACTTTTGTGGATGACAATTTTTAGGTAAACCAGAAAACTGCTGAACACCAAACTATTAGCACAAGATGGTTACACAGAAAATATTCATGAACTGAATATACACTGTAGCATGCAATACCAACTCAAAATAACACAATTATGACTAACCAACCACACTAAGCTGCAGACGACAGTCAAAAGAGAGACAGAGAGATACAAAACGGCTATAACTCCGCACCACACAACTCACGGTCATAGCCAGCGGAACAAGATCATATCCTTTCCTTCGTGTCTCATTGGCCACAGTAACAATGGTCACGTGAATGGTAAAAGAGCACCAACGGTAGCTGACAGAAGTCGGCATCGCAATCTTTTATAAAAAGAAAAAAAAAATCACAAAATGCATAAGCTCTTGTTCCACATATGAAAAAGTTATCTTTTTAATCCACGAAAGTGTGATAATTGTTGCAGGTTGTGACTTGTGAGTAAGTGGATACTTCCTTTTCATCCCACACTCCTATTAATATTTTTTCAAGTCGTTTTCGCTTTCTACTTTCTTTATTCATTATATAATCACATGTAACATAGTACTGTCCATTTTTTACGAGTGCAGGAAATTCGAAAATAAGATAAATGGATGTGGTTTTTTTTTTTTGTGGTCAACAAAACGAAGTTTAGATTAATTTGTAGTACTATTTAGTTGATATTCCGTGCAAATTACGGTTTAGTGTGTGTTGGAGAGAAGTGGAGTGGGAACTCTGTTTCGGGACACAGCGAAAGTAACTTAAAAAGCAGACTGACTTCTCTGTTTCAATCATTGAAACACCTCAACAAAGTACATGCTCACCACAACTTTCAATCTTCTTTTTTTTGATAAATATTTCTCTCATTTTCCAGGAAGAACATGATGTCTTTAGCATTCTGAAAATATCCCAAAATGTTTTTAGAATATAAGGAAATGATAATGGCAATGACACGCATATTATAAACAAATCATTAATTAGTTTGTATCCCACTGTTGATTTAATGGAGTGAGAGTAGTGGAAAACCTCTCAGTCAAAACATATGCACACCATAAACACCACTACACTTCATATGAAAGTGGACCTACTTTGTTTCTTTCTTTTGTTATTGTTTATTTACGTCTCCTACTAATTGTAAATGAGCAGCCGTATCTTTAGCTACCACGTAATTCGAATTTGAACCCCTTGAAAGTATTGTAAAAACAAATGTAATATGGAAATCTAACTGTTCAGGTAGGACTAAGCCAAGGCACTGAATGATAACAACAAAAACCATTCGACTTCTTTTGCAGTTTCTACCAAAAATATGTCAATCAAATCAAATTGGGTCTCATGAGTTGTCTGACTTTTCTTTTAATAATATTCCTTAGCTTAGTTTTTGTGGTTGAAGCAAACAAGCTCTGTGTCAGTTTGCATACAAATGAAAAAATGTTATAATACTGGATCATAAAATTAGAATAGAGGAGAGTGGTTTGATCGCTTGTTTTGTTTGCTTATCCATTGATTTTTATTTGTTAAAATACTGTAGTATTTGTTTGTTTGCTTTCTTTCAGTTGTAGCTCCACTACTTTTTTACATGTTTAATGCAAAGGGCAAAATCTTATCTTTCTTTGTAAAATGTGTACATTTTTTTTCTTATAAAACGAACATAAACAGTTACGTCTGAAACAATTGAATTCTTAAAGTTAAACTTCAGATTATATTATTGTTTTCAAATATATATATTCAAGGCGATGGCACTGGCAAGACCAAAAAAGGTTCAAACTCTTTTGGTGGGTTCAGTTTGCAATAAACGCATTGTTCTGTGTGAAGGTAACAAAGTGCATTTAGTTCGTTTAGACCGTAACAACCACAATGAATGCATTCTCCCCAATTCAAACTTTTAATTTCAAACAAAATTTACCAACAAGGCAAAGCACATTTGCCCTCATAGTTTTCCATGAAAATATTTTTATGAGAGAAATATGCTGGGGAGGTAAGAGTATATAGAGTGCAACGAGTTCACTATAAACTTACTGGGAAAACTATAATATATATTTATCTACATTTGATGATCATTTTTAAAAATTAGAATTAAAGAAAAAGGAAAAAAAATTACAAATTTTCTTTTATATGTTTTATATATAACTCTGGAACGTCAGAACCTTTCAGTGGTTAAGTTATAAATTAGATATAGTCCCCCATCTTTCCTCCATCATCTGCTACGTAACACACAACAGAACAAAATGTTACATCGAACAAGTTTTTACTGACATTACGTTCACATTGATACCAACTCTTAATTAATATTTACTTGTAATGACTAACTTATCCAATAATCTCTACTGCCTTCGAAAGCTTTATGTAGCTAAGCATGAGTTTAAGTGGCTTACCTTTGCAAAAATATGGGTTGGGTCAGCTATTGGTTTTTGATGTGAGTGTCATCAAGAGCATCGAACTCCCAATCATTGATCTCATCTGCCAAGAACTCTTCTCCATCGTCCAGTTCCAACTCCAGCTGATTCTTCGCCGGGTCTTCTTTCTCTAAATACCCTTTTTTACTGTCTGGAGAATCATCCTCAGCAGGTTTTTTCGAGGCTGTGTCGGAAAGTGGAGTGTCGAGCGTCATTTTCAGAGACGGTGAGCGTGAAGAAGAAGATGTTCTTGCTGGAGATTCTATATCTAGAATCGGGCGTTCGATACACTCAAACTCTTCTTTTGTTTTGTCTAATGCCTCAAATAGTTCTTTCACTCTTTTATCGTCTTTCCTGCATCAAATAACACCAAATCAGGAGCGAGTGAATTTTTTTTTTTTAATTCATACTTTTGTATACTCCAACACAAAGTTGCAGTTAGATTCTCCATCCATAACGTTTAAAAATGAATGGACATGTTTGTTTGTAACTTTACCTAGAGATACCTTCCGTCTGTGAATAGAATGGCTTTTTCATCGCATCCACCACACTTAATGTTGTTACAAACTGAAAAAGTTAATAAAGAAGAATATCATAATATAGATTATGAAGAAAGGATGCACACATTCTTGTCTCTGCAGTTGAAATTAAAGTTTAGCAATGTTCTGTTTTTATTATTTAAACTGAGAGAAGTGGCCACTTACCTTAGCTTCGAGGTCCAGATACTCTTTCTCAAGCTGTTTTCTAGAATCGATTGGCTTTGCATCCTTATCTTCTATCTTTTTTTCTGCTTCTACCCTGATATTTCCCCATAATCAGATCAAACAAAGCTATCAGTTCTAAAAATTTGATCAAATAAAATCTACAGGAACAGGTAAGTGATATATTACCCTTTACTTGGGTCCAAAAGTTCGATAACTCTTCGGATCTTGGGTATAGAAGGATCCAACTGTTGCTGAGTTGATATTAAAATTATGAATGTGAGATTAATCTTTGGTTTATAGTGTGTACCAAGTGAATTCTTGGAATCAGCTTATTTTAAAAAGAAACGGTATAGAATTATCACTCTATCATGACAAAACTGGCACTATTTTAGGTTTAAACATTTATAGTTACCTTGTAGAAAGAGAGGAGTTGAACAATCAGGTCGATGAAATGGTCACCATATCTCTCCATCTCCCCACTTGAGTATCAATCCATGGAAAAATACAGATCACATGCAAAAGTAATTAAGGAAGAGACATAATTGCTGAGTTCTTTGCATAAGTGGATATAAGACATACCTCACTTGTATTTCCTTTTGTTGAGCAAATCTAGACTGTATAATCCATGTATCTTCCAAAAACTTGATCCACTTATTTACAACATCCGCCTCTACTCGGCATGAACATATTGAACGACTTAGCTCGTCTTCCTACAACGTAAGCCAGCCAAACATCATGAACTATTCTTATCAGCTAATTAATATGCTTATGTTCCATCTAGCTATAATTAGAACAAGTAAGAAGTTAAAAGTTACCTTTGACTTCAGGTGCAAAAGAATCTCATTACTTGCATTATCAAACTGCTCTCTTTCTTCTCTGGCATTGCGAAGGCGAGCCCGGGCTGATGTTATTGAGGTGTTGACCTTCAAGAAAACAGTGAACTCTGATGTGACCCACAAATTTTAATCTCTACCAGTTCAGTAAATTGCGTTCTTATGGAAGTGTTACCCTTTTCAGCTCAGTTTCAAGATCATCCTTCATAATCTCAAGGTTTTTTAATTCTGCCTCTACATCCTGAAAATCACATTTGTGGATGATAAGAAAAATGAAAACAGAACATCCAGTATTTCATTAACAAGGTTAAGGAGATTATGGGTTGCAAACCTTCTCCCCTTGGCTGACTTCATTGGTTTTGGAAAGTCGGAAACTAAGAGCTTCTTCTTTTTGACTTCTGCTTTTAGATATGGAAAGAAAGATAGATAGTGAACTATGCTAGTAGTATAGAACCTACATAACTTTTTTGACTACCAGGTCACATTTGCTCTCACCTATGGTCCACGATTCGGTCTTCAGCTTTCGAGGTAGAACTGAGTAAAGATTCTGATAGAACTTTGAGTTTATCAACCTGCACAATGCAGAGTGAGCTTAGTTAAACATTTGAATGCGAAGTTAGGTACATGAGGTCGCACACTAAAGAGAATAATAATAAAGATAGAGTTCGGTTCTGAGTTGTGTCCAGTTTTCACCTTCTCATTGTGGAGTTGAAGGGAATCACCATTTCTTAATGATTTTTTCTTAAGCAAGACAGCTTCTAGCTTCGAAAAAGTGCGTACTTGCTCAAGAATTTCTCGGAGAGCCTGCAGCAACCCCAAGTTTATAGTACATCTCACATAGATTAATCCAGAAATTTATCAAAAAAAATCATGAAAATACTTAGGAAATAAAACAGTGCAATAAAGATTCTACAGAAGATAGGTAAAGGCAACAATAACTGGAGATACGGGAGCAGATATAATGGTAGGAGAGACAATCTCACCTCGGTTGATGCAGCATTGGTCACAGAGGTTTTTGAATTATCTTCATTTGAAGCCTGCTCAAGAACCTTGACCTTCGTCTTATCAAGTTTCTCCATCAGATCATGGGCTTCAGTATCTATTCTGAGCTAGTCACAAATGGGATATATAAACGAGAGAAAGTAAATTCTTAAGACTAGCACAGGAAAGTTTAGAGTGTATAATATGGTTTTGATCAAATAATACCTTGCAAGATCAGCACTGATTTTTAGTCCTCCGATTGCACTTTGGACATATTGAAGAAGTTCCTCGCGCTTTGCCTAGGAAAAAAAAAATACCAGAAAGAGGCATTACAGAGCTTGTTCGTAATGCAAGCCAAGAACATGTGTGCTATGAGAAATAGAGGCTAGGTGACAGAACACCAGTTTTGTAAAATTCTTACCAAAACTTCATCCTTGTATTTTGAAAACACAATTGCTAAGTCCTGCACATTTTGAATAACTGCTTCGTGAACCTCCTTCTCTCCTGACAAACAGAGCCTGTATGTATGGCCATATGAGCTAAAATGAAAGGTTTTCTTATACTCATAAAAAAATAACTGAAGTAGAACTTTCAGTGGAAGAGAAAGCATTCACCCAAACAGTTCTAGAAGCAGCTGTACTTCTTCTTCGTTTGGTGCTTCCAGAATCTGATTTAAAGAAAAAGAGTTAAACCTGGGTGAAACTCAGTGTAGCAATAAAAACTCAGCTTGGTGTTGCTTCTATTGCAATGTTTTATTTTTGTGATCGGCTAATACAGGAGACATGGTGTAAAACATTATTTTCACCATGTTTCGAACTATGAGTACAACAACTCCAACGCATGCACTTAAACCACTAGTAATTACTATTGCAATGTTTCAGATCCAAATCATCACAACAGTAGAAGCAACACAGAAGAATCTTATCTTACCATAGATAAGACCATCCCTTCAAGGGCCTCACTGTGGAGAAACACATCTCTAAAAGTCATTGGCTCACCAGGAAGACCAGGATCAACGTAATAAACCTATTCCAATTCCACAAACACGATCATATAAGCCACAATGACCAAAGACAATGTGTGACTGAAATCACTCACGGTGGTGAAACTTTTGGGAGAATCCTTGGCTTCATCGGAACTAGGTTGGTTCTGATCTTCAACATTCTCGGAAGACGACGAATCAGAAGACATTCTCTCGATCTCTCTAAGAGCAACAAGCCATCTTCTCAACAACTGCACTCTCTCGCTGCCTCGGGACGAAACCGAGACCTCTTCTAATCTCTTCACGGCGAGAGTAAAGCTCTTGACGTTCCTCGAACCCTACATCAACGGTTACAAACTAAAATTTGAAAATTTCGAGAGGGAAGAGTTTGAAAGAGGATTACGTACGATGCGATCCTGGATCAGTTTAGCCCCTCCGGAGACGGCGTTTCCGGCGGTAAGGACGACGGAATCGGCGTAGCTGCGAACGGTGCGGGTGAGGTTGTTCTTCCCGCCGACTTCGACTGCTTTGTGCACCGCTGATCTTAACCACGACATTATTGATTCTCCTTAACAAAAAAAATAATCACAAAATCTGGATTTTCGAATTTTTGAAAAAGTATATAAAATTGATGGCAATGGGGAGAAAATTAAACGGAGTGCGATTCGATGGAGAGAGGAGAACAAGTCAGACGCACCGTGTACGTGTGCCCCTTCTCTTCAATATTTTCCCGGGTGATTGATGCTCTTTGTTTTATTTTTTTGACTAATTTATTAATTATTCAATTACCAGATTATTTCAAGCCCAAATAGGTTTTGTTTTTCCAACATTTATCTCTAATTTTATGACGTACTCTGTTTTTTCTTGCTTTTCTTACACATATCCCACTGATTAAAAATAGTTAAAAGTAGTTTTTTTTACAGATATACTGTCCTAAAAGAATTTTTATCACAAAAATAACTCTCAAAGAAAAAAATAATCAAAATAAATTTTATTAAAAAGTGTAAATACACATTTATACATGTAGAGTTAACTATATAAATTTAGAGTTTACAATAAAAAAGTGGAATTTTGGAAGAAAATTTAAAATTAAAAAAAATATATTAAAAAAATTTAAAATTAAAAAGATTATTTCAATCATTTTTTAAAAGTTATTTTGGTGCCCTAACTTTTATAAAATATCTTTTTGGTATAATTTTTAAAATATAATATGTTACTAATACGATGAAAAATAGATATAGTCCTAAATACAGGATTTATCATTATGATTTATGTTTTCAATAATTGATTTTTTTATATATGTTCATTTTATCCAACTTTAAAGTTTGTAAAAAATGGAAGTTATGTGACTAAATCTGAATCTTAAAGATTAGGATTTATATAGACAGACTTATTTTCATAATTCTTTTTTTAATTGGGAATCAAGTAGTGATTATAATTTCCTGTATTTATCCTAAATTTTAATTAGGATTACATTAATGTCATGTAACTATGCGTTCGTGTATTTAGTGGCTAGCTAGTGTTTATATTCATGACGAATTAGCAATAGCTAAGTCTTTGTTAACGTGTATCTTTGCTAATTTCCTGTATGTTGATGTTCACCTGCGTAACGTCTTGAAGTGAGAACTTCTCTTAATCAAAGCATATTTACGAAAAAGTCTTACCTTAATCAAAGAAGACCTGCATTACTATTTATAAAATATGCTCGTCGTCTGCGTTAACCTTAACCATGCTGAATGTTTCAATCAGAGCAACATGTTATAATTTTATACAAAAGAAAATCCATAGATGTTTTAATTTAATTTGACAGTTGATAATTCTACGTGAAAACGACGACATATCATTCAGTTTTCAAGACTCAGAGACACTTGCTTAGAATTGCATATTGCAAGCAGTCGATGTGAGCAGGTTATAAAATGTTTTCTACATGTTTTGCTTTTTTCAGTAACCGTGATTACAACTCTTTTTTTTTTTTACTTAAAAGTTAGTGATTTCAACTAGCAATCTATGCTCAAAGGTGTTCAGATTGTAAAAGGTTGGCGTTGGTCATGCCATATCTTGTAAGAATAGGTAAATAGGATGCACTGGTTTAGGTCGATATATGAAGCGTATATATTGGTCAATGTATAAAAGGTTAGCGAAGGATGCATGGCTTTGAGTTAATTACGGCCACTGGAAAATTAAAATTTCGGCATCGCGGAGGACATGAACAGACACGTGGACCGAAAACATAGACTTTGCTAATACATGATTAATCTAGATCCATTTAGATGGAGTCCAAGGTATAATTCAAAAAAAAAAAAACAATACAATATATGAAGCGTATAGTATGAAGTCCTGAAAAACAGATATAACAGCCACACCAAACGTTTATAATGCCCTATCTCTCCACGTTATGCTTGCATTATGCAATTTGTTTTGGTATTATATGCCTAGTTCTTCACGTTAAAGCTTATATTTATCTATTTTCTAATGAGAATTTGGGTGGGTTTTCGTGTAGCCTGCTCTTACTATTGAAGTCGTGTCCACATTTTATACCAGTGACTTTTCTAGTTCATTCCTTTTGTCCTATCAACTTCTCAAAAGGTCATATATGTTGCACACGAGACCTATGCTAATGTCAAGACAGAATAATTTAACAAGTGTAACTTGTGTAAATTTTCAGACCCGTGTAACTAAACCCATATTATAAAACAAACACTAAGAAATAACGAGTTCTAAAAATAGCTTAAGCCCCAAGAAATGAACATAAACATAAGGGCTTTTGCACAACTCCTCACAAGTCTCACCTACCTTTTTACTTTTAGGTTATACATTACATCAACATATACAAAACCAGAAAAAAAGGCATCGTTAGATATTTAGAGTTCACCCACTCACATAATCACATTGACCATTTCGTATCCTTTATACGTCTATCTAAAACCTCATTATATAGTCTCTTCTCATTCCTATTCACATCTTCTTTGTGGTTATGAGCTTAAACCCAATAACCTCACATAAAAACATGTCTGGCTTGCTTGGAAAACTATCTCCAGCCAAACATAAGAATGACCTTCCCCTGTTTTATTCAAACCAGACTTCCATGGAGCCTCAGAGATGTCCAAGAGACAAACCTAGAGTTACTGCCACACTCGCTGAGCTTCTCATGAATGTGGAGGATGCAAGGAATGATCAACGGGCTTTAGAAATGGTCTCACAGTTCACTTCTTCTGCATCTTCTGTATCATCCACCCCGTTTGTTCTTTCCTTCAATGACTTGACCTACAGTGTTAAGACCCGGAAGAAGTTTCACCCTTTTGCTTCAAATGATTCTGCCATGAACACTAAGATACTACTGAACGGTATCTCAGGTGAAGCCCACGAAGGAGAGATGATGGCGGTTCTTGGAGCAAGTGGGTCTGGTAAGTCAACACTCATCGATGCATTAGCCAACCGTATCTCCAAAGACAGTCTCAAAGGCTCCATCACCTTAAACGGTGAAGTTCTTGAATCCAGACTCCAGAAAGTCATATCAGCTTACGTGATGCAAGACGACCTTCTCTTCCCCATGCTTACAGTGGAAGAAACTCTCATGTTCTCTGCAGAGTTCAGGCTCCCACGTTCCCTCTCCAAGAAAAAGAAGAAAGCTAGAGTACAAGCTTTGATCGACCAACTAGGTCTAAGAAGCGCTGCAAGAACCGTGATTGGTGATGAAGGACATAGAGGTGTGTCGGGAGGAGAAAGAAGACGTGTTTCAATAGGGATAGACATAATCCATGACCCGATTATACTCTTTCTTGACGAGCCAACCTCAGGGCTTGACTCTACAAGTGCCTACATGGTTATCAAAGTGCTTCAGAGAATCGCACAGAGTGGTAGTATAGTTATCATGTCTATACATCAACCTAGTTACAGAATCATGGGCTTGCTAGATCGGTTAATCTTCCTGTCTAGAGGAAACACTGTCTTCAGCGGCCCACCGACACAACTCCCTCAGTTCTTTTCAGAGTTCGACCACCCTATTCCTGAACACGAGAACAAAACAGAGTTCGCACTTGACCTAATCCGAGAGCTGGAGAACTCAGCAGAAGGAACCAAGAAGCTTGTCGTGTACCACAAGGAATGGCGTGCGAAGCACGCGTACATTGGTAACAGAAACAACAATGTCTCTCTCAAAGAAGCCATCACCGCGAGTATCTCAAGAGGTAAACTTGTCTCCCAAGCAACAAATTTTGCTAACCCTTTCTGGATAGAAATGATCGTCATAGGCAAACGTGCTATACTCAACTCAATGAGACAACCAGAGCTTTTAGGAATGCGTTTTGGAGCTGTTATGGTCACAGGAATCATCTTAGCAACAATGTTCACGAAACTAGACACTTCCCCGAAAGGTGTACAAGAACGTCTAGGGTTCTTCGCCTTCGCAATGTCCACAACGTTCTACACATGCGCAGAGGCCATCCCAGTCTTTCTACAAGAACGTTATATATTCATGAGAGAAACAGCTTACAACGCGTACCGTAGATCATCCTACGTCCTCTCACAGTCCATAATCTCCATCCCTTCACTCATCTTCCTCGCGGCCAGCTTCGCAGCCACCACTTACTGGGCGGTGGGACTCGCTGGAGGCGCTAGTGGCTTCCTTTTCTTCTTCCTCACGATCTTAGCCTCGTTTTGGGCAGGAAGCTCCTTTGTAACGTTCTTATCCGGCGTCGTTTCGAATGTAATGCTAGGTTTCACTGTCGTTGTAGCGATCCTTGCTTACTTCCTCCTCTTCTCTGGATTCTTCATCTCTCGTGATCGTATCCCTCTCTACTGGATCTGGTTTCATTATCTTTCGCTAGTGAAGTACCCTTACGAAGGGGTTTTGCAGAACGAGTTTGAAGATCCGACCAAGTGTTTTGTTAGAGGGATTCAGATGTTTGATAACTCGCCGCTTGGGGGAGTTTCGAAGGATGTGAAAGTGAGTCTGCTGAAGAGTATGAGTGGTGTTTTGGGGGTTAATGTGACGGCAGAGACGTGTGTGACGACGGGGATGGATATTTTGAAGCAGCAAGGGATCACTGAGATCAGTAAATGGAATTGCTTGTGGATCACGGTAGCTTGGGGGTTCTTCTTTAGGGTTTTGTTTTATTTCACGCTGTTGATTGGGAGCAAGAACAAACGGAGGTGATACAAACAGAACCTGTTTTTTTTTTTTTTTTTGGAGAATTTGCAATTGTACCATAAGTTTAAGTTTAGTATCGCTTTTTAAATTTATTTTTAATTAATGATAATTTTTTTATTTTTTTTTGATAAAAGTAGAATTAATTATTTTTTTTAAAATATTTATAAAATGTTTAGAAACTCAATCTCACACTTTTAACACTAAACCCAAAATAATAATCAGTAAAATGTAAATCCAAATGTTAATATATTTTTGATAGTGTATATTTTTACAAAGTGATACATAACTTATGCTATTATTTGTAATTTTTCTTTTTGTTTTGTTTTAGTCGAGATTGTCTTGTTTTATATTATTTTTTCCAGTAAAATATGTGTTCTTCTTCGTTATAATTAATTAATAAATTAATTAAAAGGTGTATTTTAAGCTCCATTGAAACAGAATAAATGCGTATGTTTTTTGCTAATTATTTTAGTTTTGTTAATGTGTTAAATCATTATTCACGAAATGATCAAATTAATCCAATTTTGGTCCGTATCTTTTTCTGTAATCATAGAATAGTAAAAAATGCGTTGGATCGAAAGAAGAAAAGTACTTAGATTCAATCCCGAGTCGAATTAATTTAAATTATATTTCTATGTTAGTCTCCACTAATAATAAATATATCTTTAACAACAAAGAAGAAGAAAAAAGGGAAAGTAGGTCAAATATACAAAAAAACATAAATTTACTAACTAACCAAAATCATCCATCTCTCATACTTTCTCTTCAAATCTCTCTCTATTCTTTCTCTAAAAATTTAATTACATTTTTTGGTTATTTGGCAAATAAGCCTAAAAAGAAAAAAGAGAGAAAAAAACAAAGAAGAAGAAAAATATGTTAATGTTAAATGGTCTAGATCAATTAATTTCCGGTCCAGATCTATTTATAAAAAAAATCGGTGAAAAAAAGAAAGAGAAGTGTAGATGAGAGATGACGCAGACTCGCAGTTCAAAGCGAATGGAGGACTCTCTATCTGCAAGATGCAAGAGGCAGAGACAATAGTCCGATTCTTGATGATGAAGGCAGGCCAAGGATCATATACAGGAGCCCTCCACCATCTCCAAAGCGAGGCAGATCAGACCATGATGGTGGTAATGCTTCCCCTAGAGGAAGCATGTCACGTTGACTTTGTTGCCTCATGGCCTCAGGTAGCAGGCACTCTAGCATGTTAAACTATTGGATGAAAGTGTGTTTGCTTTGGATCTTTTTTAAGTTTCATGTTAAACAATAGTATTTCTAAAACATAATGGTTGAGTTACAGACAATTGTCAAAGGTTGTTGAAAAGCATATATTGATGATTCGAACTTCAACTTGAGGAGACATGACTTTGTAATTGGTAAGCTTTAGTGAAGAAAGATGGCCAACAAAGATACGTACACGTGATGCTACTAACCGTAGCTCCTCCAACTATCATGTTCATCACAACGATCTGTAGCTGAATAGCTTCAAGAGGCGACGCGCCGCCCATTATCATACCGGTCATGGCCCCTGGTAGAGAGATCAAACCAACGGTTTTGCAGCTATCCAAAACCGGAGAGAGAGATGTCACCAAAGCTCTCTTCACCTGTTGCAACGTCGCTTGTCGTGGTGTTGCTCCTAGTGCCAACGCCGTCTCCACCTATGGTTTTTCAACACAACAATTAGACCGGGAATTTGGTTCGGTTAAGTTTGGTTAGAAGTAATAAAAAAGACATGTACCAGGTTTAGTTGCATCTTGATGTCATCACGTAGCTGTTTCATCGTAACTCCGGTGACCGTCATGGCGTTTCCGACCATCATTCCGGCCACGGGGATCATATACCTCGGAGTAAAAGGAAAGACGTTGAGGACAACGAGCAAGAACATTGTTATACCTGTTCCGGCGAGGATAGAAACACCCGCCACGTACTTTCCATGTGGCACGTGCTTGGCACGTTGTCCAGCGGTGTAACCACCGACAAAGACCATGAAGAGGTAAGCAAGGATGATCCAGCCTGCGTTTTCTTGGTTAAATATGAACTGGAGAACGAATCCGATAACAGAGAGCTGAAGAAAAGATCGAAAAACAGAGTAGATCATTTCTCCTTCCAAAGAGAGTTTCTGCGAGTAGGAGAGAGCCACGGCTAGAAGCACAACGGCGAGCGCCGCCGCAGGCTTCACCATGCCTTTGAGATACATGACCAGCCATTCGTAATCTTTGACCAAAGCTAATGCCCAGTCTAGATCCATGT
This sequence comes from Moricandia moricandioides, assembly GCA_905132885.1. Taxonomy (NCBI): domain Eukaryota; kingdom Viridiplantae; phylum Streptophyta; class Magnoliopsida; order Brassicales; family Brassicaceae; genus Moricandia; species Moricandia moricandioides. The sequence goes on from CAJHQQ010002322.1 coordinate 67,265, forward strand.
CTCTCTCTCTGTTTCTTTTTTTCTTTTTCTTTTGTTGTCTTTGTAGTGGTGGAAGAGGGAATAATAAACAAGACAAGAAGTGATCAGCAGTACAGGCAGCAGACACTTTCCACTCATCTTTTATGACATGACATCAACTCACGTTTGAGATTTGATTCTTGTAGTTAAATTGGAAAATTGTGTAATATACTACATTTTTACTATTTTTT